>BPLT01000105.1:1800000-1973871 GCA_019656295.1 Rhododendron mucronatum var. ripense | reverse complement strand
CACAAGAAATTACACCAAATTTCCACAATGACACCACTCAAACAATGGAGTCGCTTTCCTAAATCCAAGGTCGTCTGACATAATACCTTTCAACAACAAAACATTCAAATCCTATCGAATCGTTCTACTATTCACATCCTTCTAAACATCCAGAAATCCAAAAAGTATTTTTTTAACTGGTGTAAAATTATTTATCTTTCCTAACAAAACCAATAACGAAGTTTGTATTAGGATACTCACAATATGAAATCTTTAAAATATACAACTTGAAGAATCTCTAACTTTTAAAGAAAATCAAAACAGGAAAGTCTATGAACACCCTTCTTAAATAAATTAGCCCCAACCTTTTCCTGGTCTCATCCAAAATTAGTATCCAAAAATACATGCACACCTCAATACAATTTCTCCAAATTTGATGACCTTACAATCCATTACGTTTCCAAAACCAAAGCACTCTCAAATATGTCATTCCATCCAAATATAAATAAACCATCTATTGTAACCAGATTCTATGTACGTTAAGGCAACTTCTCCATCTCCTCATCCTATAACAATGAATCCTCCAAACCAACAAAAAATCATCCTACTACTATATATAAGAATTTTTTTTCCCAAGGAAACCAACGATTAAAAGTATACTCATGCAAACGTTATCTTAAGCAACTTACTCCAAGATAAAAGGTCTAACCAAACTCATAATTACGAAATGGCCCAAAAAAATCCTAGCCTATAATTCGCCCAATGATTAGACAACAATGATGTACGTGGCACTTAAGTATGAATAGCCAATTTTCTGCACTAAAATCCTTGCACTTTAAATCTTTTCAAATTTCATCAGTTCCATATTCACTTGAATGCGACAATAGGAGGTCTCGTCACATAAGTTTATCCCGACACAATCTTTTACATCCGAACAACCAATCACAACAAGATAGTAACGCTCACGGATACAATAGATTCCCAATGGACACCTAAACATTTCATGCTTCTACATAAGGGTCAAATCGGCAAAATACAACCAAACAATCCACTTCCATATAGCCCAAGCAATCCACACACTCTCATGATGAGCTCTACATATTTTGTCGTTATCCACCAAACGATCCTAATCATTCTAAAACTAAATTCTCCATTGTTCCTCAAGCCCTCATAACCTAAATGGTTATCAGAAGAAATTACACGAAATTTCCACAATGACACCAATCAAATAATGGAGTCGCTTTCCTAAATCCAAGGTCGTCTAACATAATACCTTTTAACGACAAAACATTGGAATCCTATCGAATCATTCTACTATTAACAACCTTCGAAACATCCAGAAATCCAAAAAGTATTTTTCTAAATCGTGTAAAATTATTTATCTTTCCTAATAAAACCAATAACGAAGTTTGGATTAGGATACTAACAATATGAAATCTATAAAATATACAACTTGAAGAATCCCTAGCTTTTAAAGAAAATCAAAACAGGAAAGTCTATGAACGCCTTCCTTAAATAAATTAGCCCCAACCTTGTACGGGTCTCATCCAAAAATTAGTCTCCAAAAATACATGCACACCACAAATACTATTTCTCCAAATTTGATGACCTTACAATCCACGACGTTTCCAAAACCAAAGCACTCTCAAATATGTCTTTCCATCCAAACATAAATAAACCATCTATTTTTACCAGATTCTATGTATGTTAAAGCAATTTCTCCATCTCCTCATCCTATAATACTGAATCCTCCAAACCAACAAAAAATCATCCCAGTACTAAATACAAGTATTTTTTTCCAATGGAAACCAACGATTAAAAGTATACGCATACAGACGTTATCTTCAAGGAACTCAATCCAAGATAAAAGGTGTAACCACACACAAAAAAACGAAATGGCCTAAAAGAATTCTAGCCTATAATGCGCCCAATGATTAGACAACAATGATGTACGTGGCATTTAACTATGACCTATGAAGCACCGATACCTCTAGAAGTCGAAGAATCGCAGTGTCAGGACACGGGGACACGGGGACAACGCGGGATACCGCGGAGATACGTCCGGGACACGCCACGTGGCGTGTCCCATATTTTAATATTAAATTTTGAGGGGGACACCGCTGGGGACACCGCGGGGCACTGATGCGGACAACGCAGGGGCCAAACTGCAATTTTTTTTAAAATTTTGGGTGCCAAACTGAAATTTTTGAAAAAATGGGGGGTGAAACTGTAATTTTTTTAAAAAAAAATTGGTGCCAAATTATAATTTTTTTAAATTTCTGGGTTTTAAACTATAATTAATTATTTATTTATATATATAAATAAATAAATAAATATACACGTGGCGTGTCCCCCGCGGTGTCCGTATCCCCATATTTATAAAATTCCCGTGTCCCGGTGTCGGTGTCGGTGCATCATAGACTATGACTAACAAATTTTCAGCACTAAAATCCTTGCACTTCAAAGGTCTTCAAATTTCATCAGTTCCATATTCACTTGAATGCGACAATAGCAGGTCTCGTCATATAAGTTTATCCCGACACAATCTTCTACTTTCGAACTACCAATCACAACAGGATAGAAACGCTCACGGATACAATAGATTCCACGATCGACACCTAAACATTTCATACTTCTACATAAGGGTCGAATCGGCGAAATACAACCAAACAATCCACTTCCATATAGCCCAACCAATCCACACACTCTCATGAACTCTACATATTTTGTCGTTATCAACCCAACGATCCTAATCTTTCCAAAACAAAATTCTCCATTGATCCTCAAGCTCTCATAACCTAATTGGTTATCAGAAGAAATTACACCAAATTTCCACAATGACGCCAATCAAACAATGGAGTCGCTTTCCTAAATCCAAAGTCGTCTAACAAAATACCTTTCAATGACAAAACATTGGAATCCTATCGAATCATTCTAGTATTTACATCCTGCTAAACATCCAGAAATCCAAAAAGTATTTTCTTAAATGGAAAATCATTTATCTTTCATAACAACACCAATAACGAAGTCTGGATTAGGATACTAACAATATGAAATCTATAAAATATACAGCTCGAAGAATCCCTAGATTTTAAAAAAAATCAAAACAGGAAAGTCTATGAACGCCCTCCTTAAATAAATTCGCCCCAACCCTATACGGGTCTCATCCAAAAATTAGTTTCCAAAAATACATGCACACCACAATACTATTTCTCCAAATTTGATGACCTTACAATCCACTACGTTTCCAAAACCAAAGCACTCTCAAATATGTCTTTCCATCCAAACATAAATAAACCATCTATTTTTACCAGATTCTATGTATGTTAAAGCAATTTCTCCATCTCCACATCCTATAATACGGAATCCTCCAAACCAACAAAAAAATCATCCCAGTACTAAATACAAGTATTTTTTTCCAATGGAAACCAACGATTAAAAGTATACGCATACAGACGTTATCTTCAAGGAACTCAATCCAAGATAAAAGGTGTAACCACACTCATAAAAACGAAATGGCCTAAAAGAATTCTAGCCTATAATTCGCCCAATGATTAAACAACAATGATGTACGTGGCATTGAACTATGACTAACAAATTTTCAGCACTAAAATCCTTGCACTTCAAAGGTCTTCAAATTTCATCAGTTCCATATTCACTTGAATGCGACAATAGCATGTCTCGTCATATAGTTTATCCCGACACAATCTTCTACTTCCGAACTACCAATCACAACAGGATAGAAACGCTCACGGATACAATAGATTCCACGATCGACACCTAAACATTTCATACTTCTACATAAGGGTCTAATCGGCGAAATACAACCAAACAATCCATTTCCATAGAGCCCAAGCAATCCACACTCTCATGAACTCTACATATTTTGTCGTTATCAACCAAACGATCCTAGTCATTCTAAAACTAAATTCTCCATTGATCCTCAAGCTCTCATAACCTAATTGGTTATCAGAAGAAATTACACCAAATTTCCACAATGACACCAATCAAACAATGGAGTCGCTTTCCTAAATCCAAAGTCGTCTAACATAATACCTTTCAACGACAAAACATTAGAATCCTATCGAATCGTTCTACTATTCACATCCTGCTAAACATCCAGAAATCCAAAAAGTATTTTCTTAAATGGAAAATCATTTATCTTTCATAACAACACCAATAATGAAGTCTGGATTAGGATACTAACAATATGAAATCTATAAAATATACAGCTCGAAGAATCCCTAGATTTTAAAAAAATCAAAACAGAAAAGTCTATGAACGCCCTCCTTAAATAAATTAGCCCCAACCTTATACGGGTCTCATCCAAAAATTAGTTTCCAAAAATACATGTACACCACAATACTATTTCTCCAAATTTGATGACCTTACAATCCACTACGTTTCCAAAACCAAAGCACTCGCAAATATGTCTTTCCATCCAAACATAAATAAACCATCTATTTTTACCAGATTCTGTGTATGTTAAAGCAATTTCTCCATCTCCTCATCCTATAATACTGAATCCTCCAAACCAACAAAAAAATCATCCCAGTACTAAATACAAGTATTTTTTTCCAAAGGAAACCAACGATTAAAAGTATACGCATACAGATGTTATCTTCATGGATCTCAATCCAAGATAAAAGGTGTAACCACACTCATAAAAACGAAATGGCCTAAAAGAATTCTAGCCTATAATTCGCCCAATGATTAGACAACAATGATGTACGTGGCATTGAACTATGACTAACAAATTTTCAGCACTAAAATCCATGCACTTCAAAGGTCTTCAAATTTCATCAGTTCCATATTCACTTGAATGCGACAATAGCATGTCTCGTCATATAAGTTTATCCCGACACAATCTTCTACTTCCGAACTACCAGTCACAACAGGATAGAAACGCTCACGGATACATAAGATTCCACGATCGACACCTAAACATTTCATACTTCTACATAACGGTCTAATCGGCGAAATACAACCAAACAATCCACTTCCATATAGCCCAAGCAATCCACACTCTCATGAACTCTACATATTTTGTCGTTATCTACCAAACGATCCTAGTCATTCTAAAACTAAATTCTCCATTGATCCTCAAGCTCTCATAAACTAATTGGTTATCAGAAGAAATTACACCAAATTTCCACAATGACACCAATCAAAAAATGGAGTCGCTTTCCTAAATCCAAAGTCGTCTAACATAATACCTTTCAACGACAAAACATTAGAATCCTATCGAATCGTTCTACTATTCACATCCTGCTAAACATCCAGAAATCCAAAAAGTATTTTCTTAAGTGGTAAATCATTTATCTTTCATAACAACACCAATAACGAAGTCTGGATTAGGATACTAACAATATGAAATCTATAAAATATACAGCTCGTAGAATCCCTAGATTTTAAAAAAAAATCAAAACAGGAAAGTCTATGAACTCCCTCCTTAAATAAATTAGCCCCAACCTTGTACGGGTCTCATCCAAAAATTAGTTTCCAAAAATAAATGCACACCACAATACTATTTCTCCAAATTTGATGACCTTACAATCCACTACGTTTCCAAAACCAAAGCACTCTCAAATATGTCTTTCCATCCAAACATAATAAACCATCTATTTTTACCAGATTCTATGTATGTTAAAGCAATTTCTCCATCTCCTCATCCTATAATACTGAATCCTCCAAACCAACAAAAAAATCATCCCAGTACTAAATGCAAGTATTTTTTTTCCAATGGAAACCAACGATTAAAAGTATACGCATACAGACGTTATCTTCAAGGAACTCAATCCAAGATAAAAGGTGTAACCACACTCATAAAAACGAAATGGCCTAAAAGAATTCTAGCCTATAATTCGCCCAATGATTAGACAACAATGATGTACGTGGCATTGAACTATGACTAACAAATTTTCAGCACTAAAATCCTTGCACTTCAAAGGTCTTCAAATTTCATCAGTTCCATATTCACTTGAATGCGATCATAGCAGGTCTCGTCATATAAGTTTATCCCGACACAATCTTCTACTTCCGAACTACCAATCACAACAGGATAGAAACGCTCACAGATACAACAGATTCCACGATCGACACCTAAACATTTCATACTTCTACATAAGGGTCTAATCGGCGAAATACAACCAAACAATCCACTTCCATATAGCTCAAGCAATCCACACACTCTCATGAACTCTACATATTTTGTAGTTATCAACCAAACGATCATAATCATTCTAAAACTAAATTCTCCATTGATCCTCAAGCTCTCATAACCTAAATGGTTATCACAAGAAATTACACCAAATTTCCACAATGACAGCAATTAAACAATGGAGTCGCTTTCCTAAATCCAAGGTCGTTTGACCTAATACCTTTCAACGACAAAACATTCAAATCCTATCGAATCGTTCTACTATTCACATCCTTTTAAACATCCAGAAGTCGAAAAAGTATTTTCTTAAATGGTGTAAAATCATTTATCTTTCCTAACAAAACCAATAATGAAGTCTAGATAACGATACTAACAATATGAAATCAAAAAAATATACAACTCGAAGAATCCCTAGCTTTCAAAAAAAATCAAAATAGAAAAGTCATAGAACGCCCTCGTTAAATAATTTAGCTCAAACCTCATACGGGTCTCATCCAAAATTAGTCTCCAAAAATACATGGACACCTCAATACTATTTGTCCAAATTCGATGACCTTACAATCTATTACATTCCCAACACCATAGCACTCTCAAATATGTCTTTCCATCCAAACATAAATAAACCATCTATTGTTACCAGATTCTACGTACGTGAAGGCAATTTCTCCATCTCCTCATCCTATAACAATGAATTCTCCAAACCAACAAAAAATCATCCCAGTACTAAATATAAGAATTTTTTTCCCAAGGAAACCAACGATTAAAAGTATACTCATGCAAACGTTATCTTAAGGAACTTACTCCAAGATAAAAGGTCTAACCAAACTCATTATTACGAAATGGCCCAAAAAAATCCTAGCCTATAATTCGCCCAATGATTAGACAACAATGATGTACGTGGCACTTAAGTATGAATAGCCAATTTTCAGCACTAAAATCCTTGCACTTCAAATCTTTTCAAATTTCATCAATTCCATATTCACTTGAATGCGACAATAGGAGGTCTCGTCACATAAGTTTATCCCGACACAATCTTTTACTTCCGAACAACCAATCACAGCAAGATAGTAACACTCACGGATACAATAGATTCCACGATGGACACCTAAACATTTCATGCTTCTACATAAGGGTCTAATCGGCAAAATACAACCAAACAATCCACTTCCATATAGCCCAATCAATCCACACACTCTCATGAACTCTACATATTTTGTCGTTATCCACCAAACGATCCTAATCATTCTAAAACTAAATTCTCCATTGATCCTCAAGCCCTCATAACCTAAATGGTTATCAGATGAAATTACCCAAAATTTCCACAATGACACCAATCAAATAATGGAGTCGCTTTCCTAAATCCAAGGTCGTCTAACATAATACCTTTTAACGACAAAACATTGGAATCCTATCGAATCGTTCTACTATTCACATCCTTCTAAACGTCCAGAAATCCAAAAAGTATTTTTTTAAATGGTGTAAAATTATTTATCTTTCCTAACAAAACCAATAACGAAGTTTGGATTAGGATACTAACAATATGAAATCTACAAAATATACAACTTCAAGAATCCCTAGCTTTTAAAGAAAATCAAAACAGGAAAGTCTATGAAAGCCCTCCTTAAATAAATTAGCCCCAACTTTGTACAAGTCTCATCCAAAAATTAGTCTCCAAAATTACATGCACACACAATACTATTTCTCTAAATTTGATGACCTTACAATCCACTACGTTTCCAAAACCAAAGCACTCTCAAATATGTCTTTCCATCCAAACATAAATAAACCATCTATTTTTACAAGATTCTATGTATGTTAAAGCAATTTTTCCATCTCCTCATCCTGTAATACTGAATCCTCCAAACCAACAAAAAATCATCCCAGTACTAAATACAAGTAGTTTTTTACAATGGAAACCAACGATTAAAAGTATACGCATACAGACGTTATCTTAAAGGAACTCAATCCAAGATAAAAGGTGTAACCACACTCATACTAACGAAATGGCCTAAAAGAATTCTGGCCAATAATTCGCCCAATCATTAGACAACAATGATGTACGTGGCACTTAACTATGACTAACAAATTTTCAGCACTAAAATCCTTGCACTTCAAAGGTCTTCAAATTTCATCAGTTCCATATTCACTTGCATGCGACAATAGCAGGTCTCGTCATATAAGTTTAGCCCGACACAATCTTCTACTTCCAAACTACCAATCACAACAGGATAGAAACGCTCACGGATACAATAGATTCCACGATCGACACCTAAACATTTCATAATTCTACATAAGGGTCTAATCGGCAAAATACAACCAAAAAATCCACTTCCATATAGCCCAAGCAATCCACACACCCTCATGAACTCTACACATTTATTCGTTATCAACCAAACGATCCTAATCATTCTAAAATTCAATTCTCCATTGATCCTCAAGCTCTCATAACCTAAATGGTTATCACAAGAAATTACACCAAATTTCCACAATGACACCAATCAAACAATGGAGTCGCTTTCCTAAATCCAAGGTCGTCTGACATAATACCTTTCAACGACAAAACATTCAAATCCTATCGAATCGTTCTACTATTCACATCCTTTTAAACATCCAGAAGTCCAAAAAGTATTTTCTTAAATGGTGTAAAATCATTTATCTTACCTAACAAAACCAATAACGAAGTCTAGATAACGATACTAACAATATGAAATCAAAAAAATATACAACTCGAAGAATCCCTAGCTTTTAAAAAAAATCAAAACAGAAAAGTCATTGAACGCCCTCGTTAAATAATTTAGCGCAAACCTCGTATGGGTCTCATCCAAAATTAGTCTCCAAAAATACACGCACACCTCAATACTATTTCTCCAAATTCGATGATCTTACAATCTATTACATTTAAAAAACCAGAGCACTCTCAAATATGTCTTTCCATCCAAACATAAATAAACCATCTATTTTTACTAGATTCTATGTATGTCAAAGCAATTTCTCCATCTCCTCATCCTATAATACTGAATCCTCCAAACCAACAAAAAATCATCCCAGTACTAAAAAGAAGTATTTTTTTCCCATGGAAACCAACGATTAAAAGCATACGCGTACAGACGTTATCTTAAGGAACTCACTCCAAGATAAAAAGTCTAACCAAACTCATAATAACGAAATGGCCTAAAAGAATCCTAGCCTATAATTCACCCAATGATTAAACAACAATGATGTATGTGGCACTTAAGTATTACTAACAAATTTTCAGCACTAAAATCCTTGCACTTCAAAGGTTTTCAAATTTCATCACATAAGTTTATCCCGACACAATTTTCTACTTCCGAACTACCAATCACAACAAGATAGTAACGCTCACGGATACAATAGATTCCACGATGGACACCTGAACATTTCATGCTTCTACGTAAGGGTCTAATCGGCAAAATACAACCAAACAGTCCACTTCCACATAGCCCAAGCAATCCACACACTCTCATGAACTCTACATATTTTGTCGCTATCAACCAAATGATCATAATCATTCTAAAACAAAATTCTCCATGGATCCTCAAGCTCTCATAACCTAAATGGTGATCAGAAGAAATTACACCAAATTTCCACAATGACACCAATCTAACAATGGAGTCGCTTTCCTAAATCCAAGGTCGCCTCACATAATACCTTTCAACGACAAAACATTGGAATCCTATCGAATCGTTCTACTATTCACATCCTTCTAAACATCCAGAAATCCAAAAAGTATTTTTTTAAATGGTGTAAAATTATTTATCTTTCCTAACAAAACCAATAACGAAGTTCGGATTAGGATATTAACAATATGAAATCTATAAAATATACAACTTGAAGAATCCCTAGCTTTTAAAGAGAATCAAAAGAGGAAAGTCTATGAACACCCTCCTTAAATAAATTAGCCCCAACCTTGTAAGGGTCTCATCCAAAAATTAGTCCCAAAAAATACATGCACACCTCAGTACTATTTCTCCAAATTCGATGACCTTACAATCCATTACGTTTACAACCCCAATGCACTCTAAAATATGACTTTTCATCCAAACATAAATAAACCATCTATTTTTAGCACATACTATGTATGTTAAAGCAATTTCTACATCTTCTCATCATATAACAATAAATCCTCATAACAAACACAAAATCATCCCAGTATGAATTAGAAGTATTTCTTTCCCTTCAAAACCAACGATTAAAAATGCGCACACGGACGTTATCGTAAAGAACTCACTCCAAGATAAAAGGTCTAAACCAAACTCTTAATAACGAAATGGCCCAAATGAATCCTAGACTATTATTCGCCCATTGAGACAACAATGATGTACAGGCCACTTAAGTATGAATAACAAATTTCTTGCACTAAAATCTATGCATTTCAAAGATTCTCATATTTCAGCAGTTCCATATTCACTTGAATGCGACAATAGCAGGTCTCGTCAGAGAAGTTTATCCCGACACAGTCTTCTACTTCCGAACTACCCATTACCTCAAGATAGTAACGCTCACGGATACTATAGATTCCATGATCGACACCTAAACATTTCATGCTTCTACATAAGGGTCTAATCGGCAAAATACTTCATAACAATCCACTTCCATATACCCAAGCAATCCACACACACCCATGAACTCAACATTTTTTGCCCTTACCAACCAAACGATCCTAATCATTCTAAAATTAAAACCTCCATTCATCATAATGCTCTCATAACCAAAATGGTTATCAGAAGAAATTACACCAAATTTCCACAATAACACCAATCAAACAATGGAGCTTCTTTCCTAAATCCAAGGTCGTCTAAAAAAATACCTTTCAATGACAAAACATTGGAATCCTATCGAGTCGCTCTACTATTCACATCCTCCTAAACATCCAAAAAACCAAAAAGTATTTCTTATATTGTGTAAAATCATTTATCTTTTCCAATAAAACCAATAACGAAATATGCAATAGGATACTAACAAAAGAAATCTATAAAATATGCAACTCGGAGAAACCCTTGCGTTTAAAGAAAATCAAAAAAGGAAGTCTATAAACGCCATCCTCAAATAAATTAGCCCCAACCTTGTACAGGTCTCATCCATAAATTAGTCTCCAACAATATATGCACACCTCAATACTATTTCTCCAAATTCGATGGCCTTAATATCCAATACGTTTACAACACCAAATCACCCTCAAATATGTCTTTCCATCCAAACATAAATAAACCATCTATTTTTACCAGCTTCTATGTATGTTAAAGCAATTTCTCCATCTCCTCAACCTACACCAATGACTCCTCCAAACCAACAAAAAATCATCCAAGTACTAAATATAAGTATTTTTTTACCATTGCAAACCAACGATTAAAAGTATACGCATACAGACATTATCTTAAGGAACTCACTCCAACATAAAAGGTCTAACCAAACTCATAATAACGAAATGGCCCAAAAGAACCCTAGCCTATAAATCGCCCAATGATTAGACAACAATGATGTACGTGGCACTTAAGTATGAATAACCAATTTTCAGCACTAAAATCCTTGCACTTCAAAGCTTTTCAAATTTCATCAATTCCATTTTCACTTGAATGCGACAATAGCAGGTCTCGTCACATAAGTTTATCCCGACACAATCTTCTACTTCCGAACAACCAATGGCAACAAGATAGTAACGCTCAAGGATACATTACATTCCATGATCGACACCTAAACATTTCATGCTTCTACATAAGAGTCTAATCGGCAAAATACAACCAAACAATCCACTTCCATATCGCCCAAGCAATCCACACACTCTTATGAACTCTACATATTTTGTTGTTATCATCCAAACGATCCTAATCATTCTAAATCTAAATTCTCCATTGATCCTCAAGCTCTCATAACCTAAATGGTTATCAAAAGAAATTACACCAAATTTCCACAATGACACCAATCAAACAATGGAGTCGCTTTCCTAAATCCAAGGTCGTCTAACATAATACCTTTCAACGACAAAACATTGGAATCCTATCGAATCGTTCAACTATTCACCTCCTACAAAACATCCAGAAACCCAAAAAGTATTTTCTTAAATGCTGTAAAATCATTTATCTTTCCTAACAAAACCAATAACGAAGTCTGGATTAGGTTGCTAACAATATGAAATCTATAAAATATACAACTCGAAGAATCCCTAGCTTTTCAAGAAAATCAAAACAGGAAAGTCTATGAACACCCTCCTTAAATAAATTAGCCCCAACCTTGTACGGGTCTCATCCAAAAATGAGTCTCTAAAAATACATGCACACCTCAATACTATTTCTCCAAATTCGATGACCTTTCAATCCATTACGTTTCCAACACCAAAGAACTCTAAAATATGTCTTTCCATCCAAACACAAATAAACCATCTATTTTTACCAGATTCTATGTATGTAAAAGCAATTTCTCCATCTCCTCATCCTATAACAATGAATCCTCCAAACCAACAAAAAATCATCCCAGTACTAAATATAAGTATTTTTTTCCCATGGAAACCAACAATTAAAATTATACGCATACAGACATTAGCTTAAGGAACTCGATCCAAAATAAAAGGTCTAACCAAACTCATAATAAAGAAATGGCCCAAAAGAATCCTAGCCTATAATTCGCCTAATGATAAAACAACAATGATGTACGTGGCACTTAAGTATGAATAACCAATTTTCAGCACTAATACGCTTGCACTTCAAAGCTTTTTAAATTTCTTCAGTTCCATATTCACTTGAATGCGGCAATAACAGGTCTCGTCACATAAGTTTACCCCGACACAATCTTCAACTTCCGAACTACCAATTACAACAAGATACTAACGCTCACGGCTACAATTGATTCCATGATCGACACCTAAACATTTCATGCTTCTACATAAGGGTCTAATCGGTAAAATACAACCAAACAATCCACTTTCATATAGCCCAAGCAATCCACACACTCTCATGAACTCTACATATTTTGTCGTTATCAACCAAACGATCCTAATCATTCTAAAACTAAAATCTCCACTGATCCTCAAGCCCTCATTACCTAAATAGTTATCATAATAAATTATACCAAATCTCCACAATAACACCAATCAAACAATGGAGTCGCTTTCCTAAATCCAAGGTCGTCTAACAAAATAGCTTTCAATGACAAAACATTGGAATCCTATCGAATCATTCTAGTATTTACATCCGGCTAAACATCCAGAAATCCAAAAAGTATTTTCTTAAATGGTAAATCATTTATCTTTCATAACAACGCCAATAACGAAGTCTGGATTAGGATACTAACAATATGAAATCTATAAAATATACAGCTCGAAGAATCCCTAGCTTTTAAAGAAAATCAAAACAGAAAAGTCTATGAACGCCCTCCTTAAATAAATTAGCCCCAACCTTGTACAGGTCTCATCCAAAAATTAGTCCCCAAAAATACATGCACACCTCAATACTATTTCTCCAAATTCGATGACCTTTCAATCCATTACGTTTCCAACACCAAAGCACTCTCAAATATGTCTTTCCATCCAACATAAATAAACCGTCTATTTTTACCAGATTCTATGTATGTAAAAACAATTTCCCCATCTCCTTGTCCTATAACAATGAATCCTCCAAACCAACAAAATATCATCCCAATACTAAATAGAAGTATTTTTTTTCCCATGGAAACCAACGATTAAAAGTACACGCATACAAACGTTAGCTTAAGGAACTCACTCCAACATAAAAGGTCTAACCAAACTCATAATAACGAAATGGCCCAAAAGAACCCTAGCCTATAATTCACCCAATGATTAGACAACAAATATGTACGTGGCACTTAAGTATGAATAACCAATTTTCAACACTAAAATCCTTCACTTCGAAGCTTTTCAAATTTCATCAATTCCATTTTCACTTGAATGCGACAATAGCAAGTCTCGTCACATAAGTTTATCCCGACACAATCTTCTACTTCCGAACTACCAATGACAACAAGATAGTAACGCCCAAGGATACATTACATTCCATGATCGACACCTAAACATTTCATGCTTCTACATAAGGGTCTAATCGGTAAAATACAACCAAACAATCCACTTTCATATAGCCCAAGCAATCCACACACTCTCATGAACTCTACATATTTTTTCGTTATCAACCAAAATATCCTAATCATTCTAAATCTAAATTCTCCATTGATCCTCAAGCTCTCATAACCTAAATGGTTATCAGAAGAAATTACACCAAATTTCCACAATAACACCAATCAAACAATTGAGTCGCTTTCCTAAATCCAAGGTCGTCTAACATAATACCTTTCAACGACAAAACATTGGAATCCTATCGAATCGTACTACTATTCACCTCCTGCAAAACATCCAGAAACCCAAAAATTATTTTCTTAAATGCTGTAAAATCATTTATCTTTCCTAACAAAACCAATAACGAAGTCTGGATTAGGATGCTAACAATATTAAATCTATAAAATATACAACTCGAAGAATCCCTAGCTTTTCAAGAAAATCAAAACAGGAAAGTCTATGAACGCCCTCCTTAAATAAATTAGCCCCAACCTTGTACGGGTCTCATCCAAAAATGAGTCTCTAAAAATACATGCACACCTCAATACTATTTCTCCAAATTCGATGACCTTTCAATCCATTACGTTTCCAACACCAAAGAACTCTAAAATATGTCTTTCCATCCAAACACAAATAAACCATCTATTTTTACCAGATTCTATGTATGTAAAAGCAATTTTTCCATCTCCTCATCCTATAACAATGAATCCTCCAAACCAACAAAAAATCATCCCCGTACTAAATATAAGTATTTTTTTCCCATGGAAACCAACGATTAAAATTATACTCATAAAGACGTTAGCTTAAGGAACTCGCTACAAAATAAAAGGTCTAACCAAACTCATAACAAAGAAATGGCCCAAAAGAATCCTAGCCTATAATTCGCCTAATAATTAAACAACAATGATGTACGTGGCACTTAAGTATGAATAACCAATTTTCAGCACTAATATCCTTGCACTTCAAAGCTTTTTAAATTTCATCAGTTCCATATTCACTTGAATGCGACAATAACAGGTCTCGTCACATAAGTTTACCCCGACACAATCCTCAACTTCCGAACTACCAATTACAATAAGATAGTAACGCTCACGGATACAATTGATTCCATGATCGACACCTAAACATTTCATGCTTCTACATAAGGGTCTAATCGGTTAAATGCAACCAAACAATCCACTTTCATATAGCCCAAGCAATCCAAACACTCTCATGAACTCTACATATTTTGTCATTATCAACCAAACGATCCGAATCATTCTAAAACTAAAATCTCCACTGATCCTCAAGCTCTCATAACCTAAATGGTTATCATAAGAAATTATACCAAATCTCCAAAATGACACCAATCAAACAATGGAGTCGCTTTCTTAAATCCAAGGTCGTCTAACAAAATACCTTTCAATGACAAAACATTGGAATCCTATCGAATCATTCTAGTATTTACATCCTGCTAAACATCCAGAAATCCAAAAAGTATTTTCTTAAATGGAAAATCATTTATCTTTCATAACAGCACCAATAACGAAGTCTGGATTAGGATACTAACAATATGAAATCTATAAAATATATAGCTCGAAGAATCCCTAGCTTTTAAAGAAAATCAAAACAGAAAAGTCTATGAACGCCCTCCTTAAATAAATTAGCCTCAACCTTGTACAGGTCTCATCCAAAAATTAGTCCCCAAAAATACTTGCACACCTCAATACTATTTCTCCAAATTCGATGACCTTTCAATCCATTACGTTTCCAACACCAAAGCACTCTCAAATATGTCTTTCCATCAAACATAAATAAACCGTCTATTTTTACCAGATTCTATGTATGTAAAACCAATTTCCCCATCTCCTTGTCCTATAACAATGAATCCTCCAAACCAACAAAATATCATCCCAATACTAAATAGAAGTATTTTTTTCCCATGGAAACCAACGATTAAAAGTACACGCATACAAACGTTAGCTTAAGGAACTCACTCCAACATAAAAGGTCTAACCAAACTCATAATAACGAAATGGCCCAAAAGAACCCTAGCCTATAATTCACCCAATGATTAGACAACAAAGATGTACGTGGCACTTAAGTATGAATAACCAATTTTCAGCACTAATATGCTTGCACTTCAAAGCTTTTTAAATTTCATCAATTCCATATTCACTTGAATGCGACAATAACAGGTCTCGTCACATAAGTTTACCCCGACACAATCTTCAACTTCCGAACTACCAATTACAACAAGATAGTAACGCTCACGGATACAATTGATTCCATGATCGACACCTAAACATTTCACGCTTCTACATAATGGTCTAATCGGTAAAATACAACCAAACAATCCACTTTCATATAGCCCAAGCAATCCACACACTCTCATTAACTCTACATATTTTGTCGTTATCAACCAAACGATCCTAATCATTCTAAAACAAAAATCTCCACTGATCCTCAAGCCCTCATAACCTAAATAGTTATCATAAGAAATTATACCAAATCTCCACAATGACACCAATCAAACAATGGAGTCGCTTTCCTAAATCCTAGGTCGTCTAACAAAATAGCTTTCAATGACAAAACATTGGAATCCTATCGAATCATTCTAGTATTTACATCCGGCTAAACATCCAGAAATCCAAAAAGTATTTTCTTAAATGGTAAATCATTTATCTTTCATAACAACACCAATAACGAAGTCTGGATTAGGATACTAAGAATATGAAATCTATAAAACATACAGCTCGAAGAATCCCTAGCTTTTAAAGAAAATCAAAACAGAAAAGTCTATGAACGCCCTCCTTAAATAAATTAGCCCCAACCTTGTACAGGTCTCATCCAAAAATTAGTCCCCAAAAATACATGCACACCTCAATACTATTTCTCCAAATTCGATGACCTTTCTATCCATTACGTTTCCAACACCAAAGCACTCTCAAATATGTCTTTCCATCCAACATAAATAAACCGTCTATTTTTACCAGATTCTATGTATGTAAAACCAATTTCCCCATCTCCTTGTCCTATAACAAAGAATCCTCCAAACGAACAAAATATCATCCCAATACTAAATAGAAGTATTTTTTTCCCATGGAAACCAACGATTAAAAGTACACGCATACAAACGTTAGCTTAAGGAACTCACTCCAACATAAAAGATCTAACCAAACTCATAATAACGAAATGGCCCAAAAGAACCCTAGCCTATAATTCACCCAATGATTAGACAACAAAGATGTACGTGGCACTTAAGTATGAATAACCAATTTTCAGCACTAATAGGCTTGCACTTTAAAGCTTTTTAAATTTCATCAGTTCCATATTCACTTGAATGCGACAATAACAGGTCTCGTCACATAAGTTTACCCCGACACAATCTTCAACTTTCGAACTACCAATTACAACATGATAGTAACGCTCACGGATACAATTGATTCCATGATCGACACCTAAACATTTCATGCTTCTACATAAGGGTCTAATCGGTAAAATACAACCAAACAATCCACTTTCATATAGCCCAAGCAATCCACACACTCTCATGAACTCTACATATTTTGTCGTTATCAACCAAACGATCCTAATCGTTCTAAAACTAAAATCTCCACTGATCCTCAAGCCCTCATAACCTAAATGGTTATCATAAGAAATTATACCAAATCTCCACAATGACACCAATCAAACAATGGAGTCGCTTTCCTAAATCCAAAGTCGTCTAACAAAATACCATTCAATGACAAAACATTGGAATCCTATCGAATCATTCTAGTATTTACATCCTGCTAAACATCCAGAAATCCAAAAAGTATTTTCTTAAATGGTAAATCATTTATCTTTCATAACAACACCAATAACAAAGTCTGGATTAGGATACTAACAATATGAAATCTATAAAATATACAGCTCGAAGAATCCCAAGCTTTTAAAGAAAATCAAAACAAAAAAGTCTATGAACGCCCTCCTTAAATAAATTAGCCCCAACCTTGTACAGGTCTCATCCAAAAATTAGTCCCCAAAAATACATGCACACCTCAATACTATTTCTCCAAATTCGATGACCTTTCAATCCATTACGTTTCCAACACCAAAGCACTCTCAAATATGTCTTTCCATCCAACATAAATAAACCGTCTATTTTTACCAGATTCTATGTATGTAAAACCAATTTCCCCATCTCCTTGCCCTATAACAATGAATCCTCCAAACCAACAAAATATCATCCCAATACTAAATATAAGTATTTTTTTCCCATGGAAACCAACGATTAAAAGTATACACATACAAACGTTAGCTTAAGGAACTCACTCCAACATAAAAGGTCTAACCAAACTCATAATAACGAAATGGCCCAAAAGAACCCTAGCCTATAATTCGCCCAATGATTAGACAACAAAGATGTACGTGGCACTTAAGTATGAATAACCAATTTTCAGCACTAAAATCCTTGCACTTCAAAGCTTTTCAAATTTCATCAATTCCATTTTCACTTGAATGCGACAATAGCAGGTCTCGTCACATAAGTTTATCCCGACACAATCTTCTACTTCCAAACTACCAATGACAACAAGATAGTAACGCTCAAGGATACAATACAATCCATGATCGACACCTAAACATTTCATGCTTCTACATAAGGGTCTAATCGGCAAAATACAACCAAACAATCCACTTCCATATCGCCTAAGCAATCCACACACTCTCATGAACTCTACATATTTTGTCGTTATCAACCAAACGATCCTAATCATTCTAAATCTAAATTCTCCATTGATCCTCAAGCTCTCATAACCTAAATGGTTATCAGAAGAAATTACACCAAATTTCCACAATGACACCAATCAAACAATTGAGTCGCTTTCCTAAATCCAAGGTCGTCTAACATAATACCTTTCAACGACAAAACATTGGAATCCTATCGAATCGTACTACTATTCACCTCCTGCAAAACATCCAGAAACCCAAAAATTATTTTCTTAAATGCTGTAAAATCATTTATCTTTCCTAACAAAACCAATAACGAAGTCTGGATTAGGATGCTAACAATATTAAATCTATAAAATATACAACTCGAAGAATCCCTAGCTTTTCAAGAAAATCAAAACAGGAAAGTCTATGAACGCCCTCCTTAAATAAATTAGCCCCAACCTTGTACGGGTCTCATCCAAAAATGAGTCTCTAAAAATACAAGCACACCTCAATACTATTTCTCCAAATTCGATGACCTTTCAATCCATTACGTTTCCAACACCAAAGAACTCTAAAATATGTCTTTCCATCCAAACACAAATAAACCATCTATTTTTACCAGATTCTATGTATGTAAAAGCAATTTTTCAATCTCCTCATCCTATAACAATGAATCCTCCAAACCAACAAAAAATCATCCCCGTACTAAATATAAGTATTTTTTTCCCATGGAAACCAACGATTAAAATTATACTCATAAAGACGTTAGCTTAAGGAACTCGCTCCAAAATAAAAGGTCTAACCAAACTCATAACAAAGAAATGGCCCAAAAGAATCCTAGCCTATAATTCGCCTAATAATTAAACAACAATGATGTACGTGGCACTTAAGTATGAATAACCAATTTTCAGCACTAATATCCTTGCACTTCAAAGCTTTTTAAATTTCATCAGTTCCATATTCACTTGAATGCGACAATAACAGGTCTCGTCACATAAGTTTACCCCGACACAACCCTCAACTTCCGAACTACCAATTACAATAAGATAGTAACGCTCACGGATACAATTGATTCCATGATCGACACCTAAACATTTCATGCTTCTACATAAGGGTCTAATCGGTAAAATACAACCAAACAATCCACTTTCATATAGCCCAAGCAATCCACACACTCTCATGAACTCTACATATTTTGTCATTATCAACCACACGATCCGAATCATTCTAAAACTAAAATCTCCACTGATCCTCAAGCTCTCATAACCTAAATGGTTTATCATAAGAAATTATACCAAATCTCCAAAATGACACCAATCAAACAATGGAGTCGCTTTCCTAAATCCAAGGTCGTCTAACAAAATACCTTTCAATGACAAAACATTGGAATCCTATCGAATCATTCTAGTATTTACATCCTGCTAAAAATCCAGAAATCCAAAAAGTATTTTCTTAAATGGTAAATCATTTATCTTCCATAACAATACCAATAACGAAGTCTGGATTAGGATACTAACAATATGAAATCTATAAAATATACAGCTCGAAGAATCCCTAGCTTTTAAAGAAAATCAAAACAGAAAAGTCTATGAACGCCCTCCTTAAATAAATTAGCCCCAACCTTGTACAGGTCTCATCCAAAAATTAATCCCCAAAAATACATGCACACCTCAATACTATTTCTCCAAATTCGATGACCTTTCAATCCATTACGTTTCCAACACCAAAGCACTCTCAAATATGTCTTTCCATCCAAGATAAATAAACCGTCTATTTTTACCAGATTCTATGTATGTAAAACCAATTTCCCCATCTCCTTGTCCTATAACAATGAATCCTCCAAACCAACAAAATATCATCCCAATCCTAAATAGAAGTATTTTTTTCCCATGGAAACCAACGATTAAAAGTACACGCATACAAACGTTAGCTTAAGGAACTCACTCCAACATAAAAGGTCTAACCAAACTCATAATAACGAAATGGCCCAAAAGAACCCTAGCCTATAATTCACCCAATGATTAGACAACAAAGATGTACGTGGCACTTAAGTATGAATAACCAATTTTCAGCACTAATATGCTTGCACTTCAAAACTTTTTAAATTTCATCAATTCCATATTCACTTGAATGCGACAATAACAGGTCTCGTCACATAAGTTAACCCCGACACAATCTTCAACTTCCGAACTACCAATTACAACAAAATAGTAACGCTCACGGATACAATTGATTCCATGATCGACACCTAAACATTTCATGCTTCTACATAAGGGTCTAATCGGTAAAATACAACCAAACAATCCACTTTCATATAGCCCAAGCAATCCACACACTCTCATGAACTCTACATATTTTTTCGTTATCAACCAAACGATCCTAATCATTCTAAAACTAAAATCTCCCCTGATCCTCAAGCCCTCATAACCTAAATAGTTATAATAAGAAATTATACCAAATCTCCACAATGACACCAATCAAACAATGGAGTCGCTTTCCTAAATCCAAGGTCGTCTAACAAAATACCTTTCAATGACAAAACAGTGGAATCCTATCGAATCATTCTAGTATTTACATCCGGCTAAACATCCAGAAATCCAAAAAGTATTTTCTTAAATGGTAAATCATTTATCTTTCATAACAACACCAATAACGAAGTCTGGATTAGGATACTAACAATATGAAATCTATAAAATATACAGCTCGAAGAATCCCTAGCTTTTAAAGAAAATCAAAACAGAAAAGTCTATGAACGCCCTCCTTAAATAAATTAGCCCCAACCTTGTACAGATCTCATCCAAAAATTAGTCCCCAAAAATACATGCACACCTCAAAACTATTTCTCCAAATTCGATGACCTTTCATTCCATTACGTTTCCAACACCAAAGCACTCTAAAATATGTCTTTCCATCCAACATAAATAAACCGTCTATTTTTACCAGATTCTATGTATGTAAAACCAATTTCCCCATCTCCTTGTCCTATAACAAAGAATCCTCCAAACCAACAAAATATCATCCCAATACTAAATAGAAGTATTTTTTTCCCATGGAAACCAACGATTAAAAGTACACGCATACAAACGTTACCTTAAGGAACTCACTCCAACATAAAAGGTCTAACCAAACTCATAATAACGAAATGGCCCAAAAGAACCCTAGCCTATAATTCACCCAATGATTAGACAACAAAGATGTACGTGGCACTTAAGTATGAATAACCAATTTTCAGCACTAATACGCTTGCACTTCAAAACTTTTTAAATTTCATCAGTTCCATATTCACTTGAATGCGACAATAACAGGTCTCGTCACATAAGTTTACCCCGACACAATCTTCAACTTCCGAACTACCAATGACAACAAGATAGTAACGCTCACAGATACAATTGATTCCATGATCGACACCTAAACATTTCATGCTTCTACATAAGGGTCTAATCGGCAAAATACAACCAAACAATCCACTTCCATATCGCCTAAGCAATCCACACACTCTCATGAACTCTACATATTTTGTCGTTATCAACCAAACGATCCTAATCATTCTAAATCTAAATTCTCCATTGATCCTCAAGCTCTCATAACCTAAATGGTTATCAGAAGAAATTACACCAAATTTCCACAATGACACCAATCAAACAATTGAGTCGCTTTCCTAAATCCAAGGTCGTCTAACATAATACCTTTCAACGACAAAACATTGGAATCCTATCGAATCGTTCTACTATTCACCTCCTGCAAAACATCCAGAAACCCAAAAATTATTTTCTTAAATGCTGTAAAATCATTTATCTTTCCTAACAAAACCAATAACGAAGTCTGTATTAGGATGCTAACAATATGAAATCTATAAAATATACAACTCGAGGAATCCCTAGCTTTTCAAGAAAATCAAAACAAGAAAGTCTATGAACGCCCTCCTTAAATAAATTAGCCCCAACCTTGTACGGGTCTCATCCAAAAATGAGTCTCTAAAAATACATGCACACCTCAATACTATTTCTCCAAATTCGATGACCTTTCAATCCATTACGTTTCCAACACCAAAGAACTCTAAAATATGTCTTTCCATCCAAACACAAATAAACCATCTATTTTTCCCAGATTCTATGTATGTAAAAGCAATTTTTCCATCTCCTCATCCTATAACAATGAATCCTCCAAACCAACAAAAAATCATCCCCGTACTAAATATAAGTATTTTTTTCCCATGGAAACCAACGATTAAAATTATACTCATAAAGACGTTAGCTTAAGGAACTCGCTCCAAAATAAAAGGTCTAACCAAACTCATAACAAAGAAATGGCCCAAAAGAATCCTAGCCTATAATTCGCCTAATAATTCAACAACAATGATGCACGTGGCACTTAAGTATGAATAACCAATTTTCAGCACTAAAATCCTTGCACTTCAAAGCTTTTTAAATTTCATCAGTTCCATATTCACTTGAATGCGACAATAACAGGTCTCGTCACATAAGTTTACCCCGACATAATCCTCAACTTCCGAACTACCAATTACAACAAGATAGTAACGCTCACAGATACAATTGATTCCATGATCGACACCTAAACATTTCATGCTTCTACATAAGGGTCTAATCGGTAAAATACAACCAAACAATCCACTTTCATATAGCCCAAGCAATCCACACACTCCCATGAACTCTACATATTTTGTCGTTATCAACCAAACGATCCTAATCATTCTAAAACTAAAATCTCCACTGATCCTCAAGCTCTCATAACCTAAATGGTTATCATAAGAAATTATACCAAATCTCCACAATGACACCAATCAAACAATGGAGTTGCTTTCCTAAATCCAAGGTCGTCTAACATAATACCTTTCAATGACAAAACATTGGAATCCTATCGAATCATTCTAATATTTACATCCTACTAAACATCCAGAAATCCAAAAAGTATTTTCTTAAATGGTATAAAATCATTTATCTTTCCTAATAAAACCAATAACGAAGTCTGGATTAGGATGCTAACAATATGAAATCTATAAAATAAATAACTCGAAGAATCCCTAGCTTTTCAAGAAAATCAAAACAGGAAAGTCTATGAACGCCCTCCTTAAATAAATTAGCCCCAACCTTGTAAGGGTCTCATCCAAAAATTAGTCTCCAAAAATACATGCACACCTCAATACTATTTCTCCAAATTTGATGACCTTACAATCCACTATGTTTCCAAAACCAAAGCACTCTCAAATATGTCTTTCCATCCAAACACAAATAAACCATCTATTTTTACCAGATTCTATGTATGTAAAATCAATTTCTCCATCTCCTCATCCTATAACAATGAATCTTCCAAACCAACAAAAAATCGTATCCCAGTACTAAATAGAAGTATTTTTTTCCCATGGAAACCAACAATTAAAAGTATACGCATACAGATGTTAGCTTAAGGAACTCACACCAACATAAAAGGTCTAACCAAACTCATAATAAAGAAATGGCCCAAAAGAATCCTAGCCTATAATTCGCCTAATAATTAAACAACAATGATGTACGTGGCACTTAAGTATGAATAACCAATTTTGAGCACTAAAATCCTTGCACTTCAAAGGTTTTCAAATTTCATCAGCTCCATGTTCACTAGAATGCGACAAAAACAGGTCTCGTCACATAAGTTTCTCCGGACACAATCTTCTACTTCCGAACTACCAATTACAAGAAGATAGTAACGCTCAAGGATACAATAGATTCCATGATCGACACCTAAACATTTCATGCTTCTACATGAAGGTCTAATCGGCAAAATACAACCAAACAATCCACTTCCATATCGCCCAAGCAATCCACACACTCTCATGAACTCTACATATTTTGTCGTTATCAACCAAACGATCCTAATCATTCTAAAACTAAAATCTCCATTGATCCTCAAGCTCTCATAACCTAAATGGTTATCAGACGAAATTACACCAAATTTCCACGATGACACCAATCAAACAATGGAGTCGCTTTCCTAAATCCAAGGTCGTCTAACATAATACCTTTCAACGACAAAACATTGGAATCCTATCGTATCGTTCTACTATTCACATCCTGCTAAACATCCAGAAATCCAAAAAGTATTTTCTTAAATGGTGTAAAATCATTTATCTTTCCTAACAAAACCAATAACGAAGTTTGGATTAGGATACTAACAATATGAAATCTATAAAATATACAACTCGAAAAATCCCTAGCTTTTAAAGCAAATCAAAACAGGAAAGTCTATGAACGCCCTCCTTAAATAAATTAGCCCCAACCTTGTACGGGTCTCATCCAAAAATTAGTCTCCAAAAATACATGCACACCTCAATACTATTTCTCCAAATTCGATGACCTTTCAATCCATTACGTGTCCAACACCAAAGCACTCTAAAGTATGTCTTTCCATCCAAACATAAATAAACCATCTATTTTTACCAGATTCTATGTATGTAAAAGCAATTTCTCCATCTGCTCATCCTATAACAATGAATCTCCCAAACCAACAAAAAAAATCATCCCAGTACTATATAGAAGTATATTTTGCCCACAGAAACCAACGATTAAAAGTATACACATACAGACGTTATATTAAGGAAATCACTCCAAGATAAAAGGTCTAAACAAACTCAAAATAACGAAATGGCCCAAAAGAATCCTAGCCTATAATTCGCCAAATGATTAGACAACAATGATGTAAGTGGCACTTAAGTATGAATAACCAATTTTCAGCACTAAGAGCATCTCCAACCCTTGATATCAAATTGGGAATGTCAAATTTTTTTTGAAGGCTGACGTGGCAAATTGGCATCTCCAATTTGACATCAAAGCCTTCCTTTCAAACCCTTGATGTCAAATTCTATTTATTTGACATCAAATTATTCCTCTCCAACCCTTATGTCAAAATACAAATGGTCATTTTTTGAACTTTGCCACGGAGGAGTGAGGTTGTCAAAGTTGGCATGCTTCCACCCCCCTTCATCCATGTCAAAAGCCACATAGGATTTGGCATCACAAAAGGCATCTGGGTTAGATTGTCAATTAGTGTCAAATATTACCGTTGCAAGCTCCACGTCAGATTGGCCATCTCCCGCTGGAGATGCTCTAAAATCCTTGCACTTCAAAGCTTTTCAAATTTCATCAGTTCCATATTCACTAGAATGCGACAATAGCAGATGTCGTCATATAAGTTTATCCCGACACAATCTTCTACTTCCGAACTACCAATTAAAACAAGATAGTAACGCTCACGGATACAATAGATTCCATGATCGACACCTAATCATTTCATGCTTCTACATAAGGGTCTAATCGGTAAAATACAACCAAACAATCCACTTCCATATAGCCCAAGAATTCCACACACTCTCATGAACTCTACATATTTTGTCGTTATCAACCAAACGATCCTAATCATTGTAAAACTAAATTCTCCATTGATCCTCAAGCTCTCATAACCTATATGGTTATCACAAGAAATTACACCAAATTTCCACAATGACACCAATCAAACAATGGAGTCGCTTTCCCAAATCAAAGGTCGTCCAACATAATACCTTATAACGACAAAACATTGGAATCCTATCGAACCGTTCTACTATTCACATCCTGCTAAACATCCAAAAATCCAAAAAGTAATTTCTTAAATGGCGTAAAATTATTTATCTTTCCTAACAAAACCAATAACGAAGTCTGGATTAGGATACTAACAATATGAAATCTATAAAATATACAACTCGAAAATCCCTATCTTTTAAAGAAAATCAAAACATAAAAGTCTATGAACGCCCTCCTTAAATAAATTAGCCCCAACCTTGTAGTTCTCATCCAAAAATTAGTCTCCAAAAATACATGAACACCTCAATACTATTTCTCCAAATTCGATGACCTTTCAATCCATTACGTTTCCAACACCAAAGCACTCTCAAATATGTCTTTCCATCCAAACATAAATAAACCATTTATTTTTACCAGATTCTATGAATGTTAAAGCAATTTCTCCATCTCCTCATCCTATAATAATGAATCCTCCAAACTAATAAAAAATCATCCCTGTACTAAATAGAAGTATTTTTTTCCCATGGAAAACAACGATTAAAAGTATACGAATACAGACGTTATCTTAAGAAACTCACTCCAAGATAAAAGGTTTAACCAAACCCATAGTAACGAAATGGCCCAAAAGAATCCTAGCCTATAATTCGCCCAATGATTAGACAACAATGATATACGTGGCACTTTAGTATGAATAACAAATTTTCAGCACTAAAATCTTTGCACTTCAAAGCTTTTCATATTTCATCAGTTCCATAATCACTTGAATGCGACAATAGCAGGTCTCGTCACATAAGTTTATCCCGACACAATCTTCTACTTCCGAACTACCCATTACAACAAGATAGTAACGCTCACAGATACAATAGATTCCATGATCAACACCGAAACATTTCATGCTTCTACCCAAGGGTCTAATCGGCAAAAATACATCCTAAAATTCCACTTCCATATAGCCCAAACAATCCACACACTCTCATGAACTCTACATATCTTGTTGTTATCAACCAAACGATCCTAATCATTCTAAAACTAAAACCTCCATTGATCCTCAAGCTCTCATAACTTAAATAGTTATCAGAATAAATTACACCAAATTTCCACAATGACACCAATCAAACAATGAAACCAAATGGTGTAAAATCATTTAACTTTTCCAATAAACCACTGGATAAGGAGACTAACAAAAAGATATCTATAAAATACACAACTCGAAAAATCCCTAACTTTTAAAGAAAATCAAAACAGGAAAGTATATGAACGCCCTCTATAAACAAATTAGCCCCAACCTTGCACTGGTCTCATCCATAAATTAGTCTCCCAAAATATATGCACAGCTCAATACTATTTCTCCAAATTCGATGATCTTACAATCCATTACGTTTACAACACTAAAGCACTCTCAAATCTGTCTTTCCATTAAAACATAAATAAACCATCTATTTTTACCAAATACTATGTATCTTAAAGCAATTTCTCCATCTCCTCATCCTATAACAATAAATCCTCCGAACCAACACAAAATCATCCCACAACTAAATAGAAGTATTTTTTTCACTTCGAAACCAACGATTAAAAGTATACGCATACAGACGTTACCGTAAAGAACTCACTCAAAGATAAAAGGTCTAAACCAAACTCATAACGACGAAATGGCCCAAAATAATCCAAGCCTACAATTCGCCCAATGATTAGACAACAATGATGTACGTGCCACTTAAGTATGAATAACAATTTTCCAGCACTAAAATCCCCGCACTTCAAAGGTTTTCATTTTTCATGAGTTCCATATTCACTTGAATTCGACAATAGCAGGTCTCGTCATATAAGTTTATCCTAACATAATCCTCTACTTCCGAACTATCCATTACCACAAGATAGTAACACTCACGGATACAATAGATTTCTTGATCGACACCTAAACATTTCATGCTTCTACTCAAGGGTCTAATCGGCAAAATACATCCAAACAATCCACTTCCATATAGCCCAACCAATCCACACACTCTCATGAACTCTACATATTTTGTCGTTATCAACCAGACGATCCTAATCATTCTAAAACCAATATCTCCATTGATCCTCAAGCTCTCAACACCTAAATGGTTATCAGAAGAAATTACACAAAATTTCGACACTGACACCAATCAAACAATGGAGTCTCTTTCCTAAATCCAAGGTCTTCTAACATAATACCTTTCAACGACAAAACATTGGAATCTTATCGAATCGTTCTGCTAAACATCCAGAAATCCAAAAAGTATTTTCTTAAATGGTTTAAAATCATTTATCTTTCCCAATAAAATCAATAACGAAGTCTGGATTAGGATACTAACAAAAAGAAATCTATAAAATATATAACTCAAAGAATCCCTAGCGTCTAAAGAAAATCAAAACAGGCAAGTCTATGAACACCCTCCTTAAATAAATTAGCCCCAACCTTGTACTGGTCTCATCATTATATTAGTCTCCAAAAATACATGCACACCTCGATACTATTTCTTCAAATTCGATGACCATACAACCATTACGTTTACAACACCGAAGCACTCTCAAATATGTCTTTCCATACAAACATAAATAAACCATCTATGTTTACCAAATACTATGTACGTTAAAGCAATTTCTTCGTCTCCTCATCATATAACAATGAATCCTCCAAACCAACACAAAATCATCCCAGAACTGAATAGAAGTATTTTTTTCCCTTGGAAACCCACGATTAAAAGGATACGCACACAAAAGTTACCATCAGGAACTCACTCCAAGACAAAAGGTCTCAACCAAACTCATTATAAAGAAAAATGGCCCAAAACAATCTTAGCCTACAATTCGCCCAATGATTAGACATCAATGATGTACGTGCCACTTAAGTATGAATAACAAATTTCCAGCCCTAAAATCTTCGCACTTCAAAGCTTTTCATGTTTCATCAGTTCCATATTGACTTGAATGCGACAATAGCAGGTCTCGTCACATAAGTTTATCCCGACACAATCTTCTACTTCCGAACTACCCCATAACCACAAGATAGTAACCCTCACGGATACAATAGATTCCATGATCGACCCCTAAACATTTCTTGCTTCTACACAAGGGTCTAATCGGCAAAATACATTCTAACAATCCACTTCCATACAGCACAATCAATCCACACACTCTTATGAACTCTACATATTTTCTCGTTATCAACCAAACAATCCTAATCATTCTAAAACTAAAACCTTCATTGACCCTCAAGCTCTCATAACCTAAATGGTTATCAAAATAAATTACACCAAATTTCCACAATGACACCAATCAAACAATGGAGTCTCTATCCAAAATCCAAGGTCGTCTAACATAATCCCTTTCCACAATAAAACATTGGAATCCAATCGAATCATTCTACAATTCACATCCCGCTAAACATCCAAAAATCCAAAAGTACTTTCTTAAATGGTGTAAAATCATCTATATTTCCCAACAAAACCAATAACGAAATCTGGATTAGGATACTAACAAAAAGAAATCTATAAAATAAACAACTCGAAGAATCCCTAGCGTTTAAAGAAAATCAAAACAGGAAAGTCTATGAACACCCTCCTTAAATAAATTAGCCACAACCTTGTACTGGTCTCATGCATAAATTAGTTTCCGAAAATACATGAACACCTCAATACTATTTCTCTAAATTCGATCACCTTACAATCCTTTACGTTTACAACACCAAAGCAATCTCAAATGTCTTTCCATCCAAACATAAACAAACAACCTATGTTTACCAAATACCACGTATGTTAAAGCAATTTCTTTATCTCCTCATCCTATAACAATGAATCCTCCTAATCAACACAAAATCATCCCAGTACTAAATAGAAGTATTTTTTTCCCTTGAAAACCAACGATTAAAAGTATACGCATACAGGCATAATCGTAAAGAACTCACTCCAAGACAAAACGTCTAAACCAAACTCATAATAACAAAATGGCCCAAACGAATCCTAGCCGACAATTCGCCCAATGATTAAACAACAATGACGTACGTGCCACTTAAGTATGAATAACAATTTTCCAGCACTAAAATCCTTGCACTTCAAAGTTTTTCTTATTTCATCAGTTCCATATTCACTTGAAGGCGACAATACCAGGACTCGTCACATAAGTTTATCCCGACACAATCTTCTACTTCCGAACTACCCATTACCCACAAGATAGTAACGCTCACGGATACAATAGATTCCATTATCGACACCTAAACATTTCATGCTTCTATATAAGGGTCTAATCGGCAGAATACATCCAAACATCCACTTCCATAGAGCCCAATCAATCCACACACTCTCATGAACTCTAAATATTTTGTCGTTATCAACCAAATGATCCTAATCATTCTAAAACTAAAATCTCCATTGATCCTCAAGCTCTCATAACATAAATGGTTATCAGAAGAAATTACACCAAATTTCCACAATGACACCAATCAAACAATGTAGTCTATTTCCTAAATCCAAGGCCGTCTAACAGAATACCTTTCAATGACAAAACATTGGAATCCTATCGAATCGTTCTACTATTCACATCCAGCTAAACATCCAGAAATCCAAAAGTATTTTCTCAAATGGTGCAAAATCATTCATCTTTCCCAACAAAACCAATAACGAAGTCTAGATTAGGATACTAACAAAAAGAAATCTATAAAATATACAACTCGAAGAATCCCAAGCGTTTAAAGAAAATCAATATAGGAAAGTCTATGAACGCCCTCCTTAAATAAATTAGACCAAACCTTGTACTGGTCTCATCCATAAATTAGTTTCCAAAAATACATGCACACCTCAATAGTATTTCTCTAAATGCGATGACCTTACAATCCATTACTTTTACCACACCTAAGCACTCTCAAATATGTCTTTCCATCCAAACATAAATAAACAACCTATATTTACCAAATACTATGTATGTTAAAGCAATTTCTCCATCTCCTCATCCTATAACAATGAATCCTCCAAACCAACAAAAAATCATCCCAGTACTAAATAGAAGTATTTTTTTTCCCCTGAAAACCAACGAATAAAAGTATACGCATACAGACGTTATCGTAAGGAACTCACTCCAAGATAAAAGGTCTAAACCAAACTCATAATAACGAAATGGCCCAAATGAATCCTAGCCTACAATTCGCCCAATGATTAGACATGATGTACATGCCACTTAAGTATGAATAACAAATTTCAAGCACTAAAATCCTTGCACTTCAAATCTTTTCATATTTCATCAGTTCCATATTCACTTGAATGCGACAATAGCAGGTCTCATCACATGTTTATCCCAACACAATCTTCTACTTCCAAACTACCCATTACCACAAGATAGTAACGCTCACGGATACAATAGATTCCATGATCGACACCTAAACATTTCATGCTTCTACACAAGGGTCTAATCGGCAAAATACATCCAAACATCCACTTCCCTATAGCCCAAGCAATCCACACACTCTCATGAACTCTAAATATTTTGTCGTTATCAACCAAACAATCCTAATCATTTTAAAACTAAAATCTCCATTGATCATCAAGCTCTCATAACCTAAATGGTTATCAGAAGAAATTACACCAAATTTCCACAATGACACCAATCAAACAATGGATCCTATTTCCTAAATCCAAGGTCGTCTAACAAAATACCTTTCAATGACAAAACAATAGAGCTGCTCTTTCAATCAAATTTAAGGCACTCAAATTTTTGCAATATACCTATTAATACACATAGAACTCAAAAAGCAATACAAACCTCCATGGCCTTTCCTTGAAGAAGTTTGCTAGGAAGAACACCAGAACAGCATACAAACTCAGGGATTGATTGATCTGCAAAGATTTTGAACATCTAATTAGAAGAATCCACATAATACCATACAGGATAGGCCTTTAGAAAATGCAATTTTCAAAAATGCTTATGAGGCATGAAAACCCTATTGATATGCTTGGTTAGAATCGAAGGGTTTTTTTTTTTTGTAATTAAAATGATAATTCTGCAGCAGTAGAAGTACTGTACATTTGCAGTTCTAATAACGCCAAGAAAATTATTCCTCCAAGGAGCATATTACGGCTACTTTATAGTTTTCATTCCTACATTAACATTGCAAATTTAGAAAACTGCATTTCCAGTAAGCCAGGCATAGTGGTGCAGGCAATACTCATTAAAAGATATAGTTTAAGTTCACTCCACCACATATGATAGATGCTTAAAGCAGAAAAATAGAAAACTTTGAGGAACCCTTACCTTCCTGTGATCATTTGGATGAATCCTATTGGCTTCATCAGGATCAAGGTCTTTAAGACAATCATAACTATAATTGAAATTCTCACACCCATGGTTAAGTTCATATTCTGGCGGTTCATCTCCTGCAGTAAGTACACACTACAGAGATTATGTTTTCTACCCTGTATTTCATTTCGCATTTGTGCATATAAAAACTTTGGACCACCAGACTTGCTCCTTACCATGAAGACCATTTAAGCAGTTTTCATCCATCTCTTCAATGGACTCATCCAGAGGGAATGGACTCACAAGAGCCTGAGCAGAGCAAAAATAACAAAACAGAAACAAGATGGGATTAACAATCATAAAAATAACGGTACATAAAACTATGGTATGCCAGTACGGGACGTAAGCCACATAACTATGTAGCATCTACACCCCTAACTCTTGTCGGCCTGTACCTTGTGTCGTACACTTTAGGGACACACGACACGTGGGAACATGGATTGTCCCATGCATGTCCACCAAGGGTACGGCAACTTTCGAGGAGTGTGGGTGTTTCATAGTTAAAATAAATGTGCACATATTCCTCCAAATTCTACACAATTGTTGTTGCCCACATGACTAATAACAAATGTAAAAGGAAATTCACGAAATGTGTTACTGATCCAGAAAGTTAGCATGTCATATTTGGACAAAATGGTACTTAAATCATCCATACGTCATGTATTTGAATCCACTAATTCCACCCATGGGGATTGAGTTGTCGGAATTACTAAGTATGATCTAGCCATCTTCATACTTCCCAAGTTATTTAGCTTTTGTGTCCGTACTACCCAATTTATTCTACTGAGAGATTCCCTCTAGGTTCGGATACATGAAAAAAGAGATGATTGTAATACCTGAGCACAAATTGAGTAGATAATTTCTCCATGTTAGATTCCCTAAATAAATCACTTGCTTCAGCCATCTTTAGTAGCACTCGTCTTACGATTTCACCAAGGTACATATCAGATATTGTCTTCTCAAATATCTGTTTCCATATAATGCAGCCAAAAAAATTTATTTGAGATTCAGCTTGCATGATTTTGAAAAACTAATGCAACTTAATTAGGATACCAAAATATTAGTTCACCTGCACACCAGGATTGATACTCGCAGCATCCATGTCCCTGTCAAACTGAGTTAAAGGAATACCAGTTAAAAATGCTCCTCACTCCGTATTTATGATCTGAAATCAAGTACATCAATCAAAAAATAGGCTCAACTAAAGCCCATGATTATTAGTCCGGGTAGGAATATTACAAACAATGTTTTAAAAATCACTAGGCACTATTCGGGCGGAAAAGAGGAGCCTAACGCCGAGGCGCCAACTAGTCAGTCGCCTAGCACCTAAGCGGGGACTAGTTGCCCGACTAGTCGGCTGTCTAATCTAGGCGTCAGACCACCGCCTAGCACCTAGGCGGAGACTAATCGGCCTAGGCAGCCGCCTTTTGAACACTGATTACAAACCGTTCTTCCAAAACTTGAAATGTGGCTTTGTAGCTTAGGTATATCATTGACACATTCTACATCACATGCGTTGGTTCCAGTTCCAAGAATGACGGCAACCATGAAATCATCAACCCAGTATCTTGCTCCCGCTAGGGTTGTTGCGCCAAAGTAATGGTAAATTCCTAATACAATATTCAACAAATCAGAAAATGATAGTAACTGTTTTTAATTTCGATTGAAGAATCCTTCTACATGCAAAGCTAGATTTGACTATAACATACCAAGGCACAAACCAGCATATCTACTCCTTGCTTTTCCATAGCTTCATTCAGACACACTACTAACATCTTTTCCATCCTATAAAAAGTTTTAAGTTCTCCAAAAGTTAAATGAGGAAAAGCTTACTTGAGGAAGATTTAAATAGTTAGAGTAAACGGACTATAATATAAGCGAAATGACTTCTGCCGCCTTCTTTTTTTTCGGCTAATGTGTATTGCTTCAGAATCTTTTGAATTCTTGAAAAAACTGCTTAGGTCCAATTTTTTGCACCATTTATGGTACAGGGTCCCAGAGAGAAGTAAAAGGATAACAATGCTGCCGTGATGGCTTTGAAATGGCCATGCTATAGGAGTTATTTGAAATCCTTCTATTTACGCGTGGTACCTACACAAATATACTAAACAAATACCTCTCTTCTACCTCAAATCTACCTCTTGTCTAATTTGACAAGCTACCTATAGCTAAACAGCTAAACCTCTTATATAGTTGTATTTTCAAATAAACTGAACATTAATCACCTATTGGAAATCCACATTTCTCCAAACAAAGCGTAACTTCACATATAAGGTCCACAAGCGCATGTAAACTGATAAAATCAGGTTTACCCCCATAGAGAAATTCTCCATGAACTCAGGTAAATCAAAATAAATCAATCATTACCCATATCGGTGCATTTCTTCTTCGTTGTTTCTAACAAATCCTTGTGCTTCTCTTGCTCCAAAAGATAGTTCCCTTCAAGCTCTTGAAACCACCTTATACAGAGCCTAAGCCTTTTAATATAATCCATCATTTGGTCACTTTTTTCCTACAGAATATAACAAAGGCAACACATGAAACAAAAAATAACCCCTCATCATTCTGTCACTGAAATTAACTTGAAGCTCAAAACCCACTAACGCGTACTTAAATGAAAAAACTTCATGGTTCAATCAATGGAAAACAAACCCTTCATGATTCTATCAGTAAAACTAACTTGAATCTCAAAACCCTAATCTACGCAATTCCCTTCAGATTGAATTTGTTCTTTGTTTTCATCTTCTCATTCAGTAATGCCTCAACATCCATTTTGGCGTGCCTAATCAATGGTTCCTTTATACCTTGTTGATAGAGGTGGGTTAGTGCAGGCCCAAACAGGTCCAACCGTCCAAGGTACCCAAATCAAGCGAGAGAGTAAAGCTCTGCAAAATCAAAAGTAGAAATGTAGGGGTAAATGTGAAAAATGAGCAACCACAAACCCCAAGCCCATTTATATGTGCGGAAAACCAAATTCGGAGCTGGAATCGAAGGAGTGGATGTAGGGAAAACAATTGTTGATTTCGTTTGAGAGAGAATAAAACTGAATGTACATCAAATTTCAAACTGTGCATTGATACTATAAAATTACCGTACATAGCTTCCAAAATCTAAACTTACATCACCTAGACATCTGGGTTCTTGCTGAGCTCGTAAGCCCAGGAAAGTCCAGCAGACCCAGCGCCGACAACCACGACGTCGGTGTCGGTGTAGGTGATCATATCCATCATGTACCTACGGTCATTTCTCGCGACACGATCAACTCCTTAATCAGATCGAACTTGAACGACTTGAGATCGTAGGGCAGCGGCTGACATGGTGATGGATAGGTGGTTGTTCTGTGCCTTGGTGGGTCGGACCAGGCCATGGAAGGAGGAGGATTGGGGTTCGAGGAAAGAAGTCTTGGGTTTGGTCCGTTTGGAGAAGAGAGAGGAAAAGAGGGTTGTGTTCATGGTCGCCATTGATGATGACGATGAATGGTTATGAAGAATTGTTGTTGATTTTGAGAGACATAGGCCCTGAATCCCGTGGGTACAGTAAAATGGCCACGCAATTTTACCGGACAATCCTCAAGCCCAACACCACTACAGGACAAAATAGTATACAAAAAATGGGACAAAGGGGGGAAACCCGTTAAAGTAATTCGTAAATAACCTAAATAGTGTCTATGGCCCACCACTTTTAAGCATGAAATTACTAAAACGTCCAAAACCATGGAGTAGCTCAAGCCCCTAATGACCGAAGCTAGGGGCTGGCAAAATGTAAGCCACACTTTTGTGCAAGCTTCCTTTATAGGCACTTGTGGAAATCAAGTCTACCCGTTGCTATCATTTGCTGCCAAGAATGGTAAAGTCATCTTTTGTGCCAAAGTTGGCACTAACTTTGGCTTTGCCGAGCTTTGCCAAATTTCCCACATCATCAAGCCAACTGATCTCTCTCGGGGAAAAAAAAATTAGTTTTCATCCAAAGGTCGAGATTTGAGATTGTACCAAAATGGTAGCCAACAGATGAAACAGCATTTCTTCTTTTTTTTTAACTTGTTGACTCTGTAGCAAGCCTAAAAATGATTTCCGCAAAGTAATTTAAGCACCAACAGTTAGTGGCTCAACCCTCCTATAGTACCGAAAACCTAAACAAACTTCATACTAGATATTCACAATGGGTGTGGGTTGCATAAAATTCAACTTGGACCACATCCATTGTCGGTCTTAACTCTGAAGGACATTTCTCGGTATATACTTAAGATATCCTGATACTTTCCATGAGAGAATACATAATCTCACCAAAGTATAGTGGTGGCCAGAATATCAATACGTCTTACAAACTATTGGATATCCCATGTTTCGTGAAACTTAGTGTCCAACAAAGATGTAATCCTCACAAATTGTTACAGTCAAAAAATTAAAAAAACGTTTCAATGGAAAGCCAATCATATTTATAAAGCCAATTGAACAGGAACCAAAAGCATAATTGATGGAAGAAGATATATATACCTGAGCTTCTACTTTATTTGGAATGGTCTCAAAGGCAAGCAAATCTGGACCTGCTTCCACAAGAACTTGCAATCTTCGACGATGAAAATCCTTCAGCTTATCCAAATCCACAATTGGTCCATAACATCCACTACATCCAGACACAAAATCATTATTTAGAGCCAACTATCTGTTGCTGTCATACCAATACCGCACTTGTTTCAATGCACCCGTAGCAGCATGATGTGATGGAAGTCACAATGCAAAATTTTGGAGACATTATCATGCATTTAGATCTGCATTGGGCTAGATCCTCGGTCCCTAAGAATGTCGACTACAACTATTGTCACTTCTCAATTTCTAGGGTTCAAATTTTGTTCAATTATCTATTACTCGCACAAATAAGTTTGAAGACAATTTTGAAATTTGTAAACTTTTCAAAAAAAAGCCTCCAAAGCCCACTATTGAGCTAAACAAACTCATCGATGTGATTCAGCACAGACATCTTTATTTGTGGAGGCATTCAAAGATATTAATTCAACCAGAAGCAACTCAAACAGAGAAGACTATTTTTTATTTTCTTTTGGATTAAAGATGTCATCGATATAAAAAACACATTACACTAAACACACTGTTTCTAATTCATGGGAAAGGAAGCAATGGGCCTTAAAACCAGGCACACACCCAGTTGATGAACCGCCTCCGCCAGGGATAAATGCACAACTACACGCATAAATCATTCTCTGTACAAGAAGCATCACGGACATTAAACTATTATAGCAACTAATTGAGTAAAAGTTCTTTACCAAAATACACCAAAATCAGTCCCTAAAGACACAAATAGAGCAGAGCAATTTGACCAGCACAAGTATAGATCCACAATGTAACAAACTCATCGAAAGGATCATAACAAACTTGGTAAATTGCATGATTGGTTCCTTGGTGCTCTGCTTGGGCAGCAATTATCTCGTCACCTCCATCAGTAATGACATAGTAATCGCATCGATTACTATTTGGATAACTTGCATGGTCTTTATAAAACCAACAGATAAAGGGAGCATGCACCAAAAGAACACAAGGATAAAACACAGAACAAAATAACTATCTGGAGTTATTAGTCTGAATATATTGACTATTGAATTTACAAATAAATCAAAGCACAAATAGTGAATATTATCAAATATATAAATTATGTACGGGGAGAATGCTACATTCCTAGGGGTAAACTAATGAAAGGGAAGGCCTAATGCATAATTATTTTATTTCTACAATGCATTCATAAATCTACTTCTACATTTCTCATTAGTAACAGATTTTGTCAATAAAAGAATCAACAAACAAAGCTAAGCACAATAGTAGCACCTGTTGGGAGCCATATATTACTGATCCTCTTTTCTTTTCTTTTCTTTTTCTTTTTTTTTTTTTTTGTGGGGGGGGGGGGGGTGGGGGTGGGGGGTTTGGGGGGGGGGGGGTGTGGGGTGTTTGGGGAGTAAGCATCCACAGAATTCTTTATTTTTGTAGTAACAAAAAGCATACCTTGGCGTATATATGAAGGACGAAATATATAAGGGAATGGTCAATACCATGCCCAGAGAAAGCTAAGGAAAATAAGCAAAAAACTAATAAATACACCATCAATGGCAAATATATATTGGAAGGGAAACACTACAAACAGGTCTATAAGCCGGGGGGAAACTATTCAGAATTCTTCACAAAATAACACACAATCAATAAAAACTATATTACTGGCCCAAAGTCACAACAACTTCCTAATTTTCATATTTCATAACTCTTAAACTCCACCACAATGCATGCATCAAGGAAATCTGGTATGGTAAACTTACAAACTATGTACATGCCACAAACATAACAAATCGACGAAACTTTCTCTTTCTGTGTGTGTGCGAGCGCATATAGACATATATAGAGATTTTTTTATAAACATATATCAAAGAGAGAACTATAGCGTCCGTCGAGGTTGAAAACCAACGATCTACAGTATACAACAACCAGTACAAGAGATGTCTAAATACTTATCGGAGGGAGAACTATAGCCTCCGTCGAGTCGGATAGCAACGATCTACAGTGTACAACTGCGACAACCAACACAAGAGATGCCTAAATATAATCCAATCATACGGAAGAACCGATTTCTCGGAGAAGTTAGGAGAAGAGATCGAAAAAACCTGCCAAAGAAAGAGCATAAACCGTTGAGATTTCAGCCGGCAGAGGTCCCAATCGTGAAGAACCGGAGCTCTAGAAACTTTTGTTTTCCTTCTTGAAGCGTGTATAAGAAATAGCAGTGCACAACCTGCATGGGGAACCATGCACAATGCTATCATGATGACGTAAGCACAGTGCTAGGGGAGCCCAGCCATTTGAGGGGCTGAATTGGAAAATTCAGCCAAAAAAAAAAAGGCAAGCCATTCAACTGGCTTCAAGGCTCTTTTACTTAATAGGATAGATAATGACATCCACAGAACAACCCCCAAATTATGCCACAAGCTAAAATGCTAATGCCAAGTTGACCTATGGGACTAGCAAGATTAACAGAGCCAAGGTGTAAGAGACAAGCATTCGAATAATACTGATTCTAAAGTTACTGCAGATTCATAAAAGAAAAACATTTTCCCCACACCATTTGGTTTCAAACTGAGAAAAGGTTAGGCAAAATAGAAAGCAGATTTGAAACCAACGCCGCCAACAGGAACAAACTTCAAAGGACAATCAAGAAATCAAGTTTTTCCCACCCTCCAGAGTTGAATCCAGTAACTTTTAGTTAATATCTAAGGCAATGTCATCCTTTTAGAGATTAAATCTTGGAAAAATTGATTAGCTTCGGGAGGACAGGGGTGGGGGGAGGGGAACTCCATGAGAAATATAGTAAAATATACCTCCCAAAAATTTACCATAGAATCAACAACATAAGATCGGCCCGGTTCCGAAGTTCAACAAAATTATCAGGAATATTAGAGAAGAACAAATTACAAAATGAAGATACATCTAAGTTTGCTTTTGAAGTTTCACGTACCTCAATAGACCTATAGTTTTCAGCTCATTTAGGTCATTGACAGGAGGAACCCATATCTATGTAAATCGATTCCGAAGGGCAGGAGATAGTTCCTTCTTCCCACAATCACCTCATTGTTGCAAGAATCATAAAGTCAAGATGAGCTGTTATTTTCTCAAGATCAATACCCCCTTCCTCAGCCAAAGACTGCAAGAAAAAAATAAAACAGAAATTTTCAAAAAATCCTCCAAACCAAACAGACTGGAAGAGAACAAGTAGATTGTCAATGCTAAATGGAAGTTACATTAAACATCCTGGACAGCCGTGAAACAAATAGAAATGGACTAGGTGAAAACTACATACACACCACTTGCCTCAAGGAGAACAAGCAAGTGGTGAACATGTGCCGAAAAACGGGCAAAGAACATGTGCCGGTGACATCGCTATGAGTCCATTCGCTCCCTCCTTTCAATAAGCCATCTGTTCCTTCTCATCCGTATGTAGCTTTTAGTATAGTACTCAATTGGCAAGTAAGAAGAAGCAGAGGTAAATACTTTTACCTACTGGCATCGGCAACAGGATCTATGCCCGAAATGCCCCGATTGACGAGAACAGCCAACAGAGAGACGGTGCCGACGTAGATTGGCAAAGCCCCACATGGCGGCGGCGTTTCTTGATACCCAGTCTGCCACCCATTCCCTTCTCGGCTTCGAACCCCTGTAACCTCGCTTTCATTGGTCCCAAGATACTCTGCGAGAGAGAGAGAGAGAGAGAGAGAGAGAGAGTAAAATCTATATAATGAAGATAGATAGAGATATAGATATAGTTGTGCGTGTATGCATCGTATACCTGTAAGTTGGAAGAAACCCTAAAGGTGGGCGGGAAGGAGAAGGGGAGACGAGGAGGAAGGGAAGGGGGTGGTGGTGTTGGGCGAAGAACAAAACGATTTCCCGCTTCCATCGGACGCCCCCAACCATTAATCGTCGAGTTATTGTAGGTCTTCTGGCCGGAGTAGGAACTACAACTCACCGTCACCGCTACAACCCAGGCATCCGCGCCCCTCGCAACGGCACGCCGCCGACGCATACGGCGTCAATGGACAATGGTGTCGGGCTAGGGCTAGGGCTAGGGCTAGGGCTAGGGCTCGAGCACGATTGTCGAACGAACGAACATGTAGGAACCCCCGGGACCTTCGCTTCATCGCCATTGCGCGAGCGGGAGCGAGAGAGAGAGAGGACCGACTCTTTTTTTTTTTTTTTGGCTGTGAGGAGGGGAAAGTTGCCCTTTTTTTGGATTTCAAAAAAAAAACAACCGTTCTACACACACAGAAAAAATGTGCACAGATTGTGCATAGATTTTATTTTGGGCCCACCACGGGTTCCACATAAATTATCTGAGCCGTTCATTAAATGTAAAACATTATTTTAAGGGTCTCTGTTAAAAATAAGCTCAATTCAATACCTATAGATACTTCATCCAACCATCTAACTTTTCATTCAGATTTTCGGATAATGAAAAGCTATATGGTTGGATCGAATATCTATAGATATCGGATTGAATTTATTTTTTACAGAGACCCTTGAAAAAAAATTTTACATTTAATGAACGGCTTGGATAATTTATGTGAGACCCTTGGTGAGCCCCACAATAAAATCTGTGCACAATCTATGCACAGATATGCTGTGTGGGCAGACTTTTAGGTTTTAAAGCTGAGGGTTGTATCTTTTTTTCATTTGTTTTCTTAAGAGGAAAGGAAACCTATTTTAAATGGATGCCCCCGAACGGCGAAGCAGCTCCCCTCAAGTATTTGTGTCCAGTTTGGGTCGTCCGGCCCACAATAATAATCAGAATCGTTTATTCTGTAAAATTCATTAAATTTGCAAAAATGCTAAGGACACATATATTTGTGCACATATCTTGCACATACGCTTTTATGGGACTCATCTCGGGTCCCACCAATATAATCCAAACCGCTCATTATTTTTAAAATAATATTTTAAGAGTTTCTGTAAAAAATCGACTCAATAGGATATCGGTAAAGACTTTTTCAGAAATCGCAGTGCGAATCAAACTATTTCACCCTATAATTTCTGAAAAAGCCCTCACCGATATCCTATCGAGTTGATTTTTTACAGAAACTCTTAAAAAATTATTTTAAAAATAATGATCGATTCGGATCATATTTGTGGGACTCGAGGTGGGCCCCATAAAAGTGTATATGCAAGATATGTGTAAAAGTGTATATGCAAGTAGCATGACTGTTAAATTTGTTGTTCATGTGAGAAAAAAAAACTTGATTAAAAATTATTTAGTGCAGGATCGAAACAGATTTGCATAAGAAAAATATAGAAATTTTCAAGTTTCGAATTATTTTTCTCATCCCATTTTTCTTGTTCCAATTTACAGGATGTTCTCGAAGGAACGTTATTTGGAGGAGGACAATAGAGTAATTCCACATACCAAATCACATAAGCAATTGCTGACTAAGGAGAGGCATAATGGACCCTTTAAGCACATACACAATACCCAAACTCCTGATTCTTCTTTGTAAACCTTCTTCCGGTCTTTTGTAAACTTTGACCTTTTTTTTTTTTTGTTACTCTTTGGACCTTTTTGTATTTAATGGGTGATTTGAGAGCATTTGGATTTAAATCCATTTATCTATCTATTTTCTCCTTCTTTTTTTGTACTTCAGAATCTATCTATCAATATTAGCGTTTATGCCCGTTCGATGTACGAGACCACTATTATATAGTATTCTAAAATTATTTTTTACCATTCATGTCTTTCAGTGTATAAAGTGAGACCAATGCTGACTTGCATCGAACACAGGATCGGAAAAAATATTAAATCATCTTTATTTTCATCTAGTGTTGTGCTCGTTCGATGCACGAGACAAAAAAATAATTTGTGCGGGCTTGAAACTTTGTAGTGAGAACCACACAATGTGGGGTGGAGAGATAAGTTGGGCCACCACACAAAAATGTCACTAGAACATCGGATTATTTTTCCTCAATTAATCTCTCTCTCTCTCTCTCTCTCTCTCTCTCACTCTCTCTCTCTCTCTCTCTCTCTCTCTCTCAATTTAAACAAAAGAAAATGAAAAATATAAAAAATTAAGAATGGATGTTTGGAGGGTTGTGACTTGTGAGACTTCAACACATTTGGGGGAAGGAGTTGAATTTTTTTTAGATGGAAACAAAGTAATGATAAATAGGGTGGGAGAGAACGAGAGAATAGGGGGAAAAAAAAGGTATAGGGAGCGGGGGAGAGAGAATATAGGAAGAGTATTGTTAATCGCACCCCCTGTCAGCCCCCTGACACGGGCCCCCTTCAATTCTCCGTTTTACCCCGGCTCTCCATGCGCTCTCTCTCTCTCTCTCCCCGCTGTCTCTCTCTTATTTTATTTTTTGTTATAAAATTTTAAATGCTAATAACTTTTTTTCATGTATTTTTTTAAGTAAATTTTATATATTTGAAATCTACTCAATGAAATCTATCAAACAAGCCTAATATTGATGATGAAATAATGTAAAACGAAAAATTATATTTTTTGGTAGTTTAAACTATCTAAAGAGATTGAAAAATTGAGTGTCCTAAATTTCAATCCGTTTGAATCAAAGATCTCTTAGAGTTAATTAACGAGAATCCTAGAGTCAAAATTTAATTATGACCATTTAGGATAAAATGATCAAAAAATTATAATCTTTCAACCGGTTCAAATGGATTGAAATTTGAAATACTTAATTTTTTAACTATATTTTTTAATATATAAATTGTCTAAAGAGGTTGAAATCACGTATTTTTTAAATAAATTTTATATTTTTGAAATCTACTCAACGAAACATATCAACAAGTCTAATATTGAATATGAAATAATGTGTTTAAATTAAATAATTTTTTTGGGCCTAATATATTATCTCTTTATTTTTATTTTTTGTCCTTTATTTTTTTTATTTTTCGTCCCGGCGGTTCTATCTGCATTACTTCATACCACAATTGAAGGCACGCTTCATAAGGATGAGTCCATCCATGTGCTTCATTTGATGCATTTCGCCTCCACCATATGATAATGGGTGGTACAGGATAATGAGGGTATAGAAAACCTTGCAGGAAGTGATTGCCATTAACATGGGCAATAGCTATATGTTTGCACGCTGCGAATAGAACTGGATGGAAGCTCAACGGCAAGTAAGTGAGACAACTCGAAGCAAACATATCGAATGTATGCAGTATAACGTTGTACCTTAATGCGGATAAGTCCCAATGTTATAGAATCCATCCAATGATCCTCTGGTGCCGATGGTTGAAAGCAAATTTTTTTATTTTTATTTTAATATCTTTATTCAAATTTTTTTCGCATTTATTAGCTTTTGGTCAATTTTTTGGAGATTATTACTTCTTCATAACAGAGGAATCTAAAAAGTAAAAAATTACGATCGAAATCCAATTTTTTTTAATAAAGACGAAAAAATTTACTTATTGGCTTATTTTTGTCTTTATTCAAAAAAAATTCGATCGTAATTATTTAATTTTTAAATTCCTCTTGTCATAACAAAGCAATAATTCTCAAAAAATTGATAAAAACTAACAAATGCGAAAAAAATTTGAATAAGTACAAAAAAATAAGCCAAGTGGCTTATTTAGCCGAATGCCTCCTTAATATTAAACTACCACAAAAATATAATTTTTCCGTTTTACATTATTACACTATCAATATTAGGCTTGTTTGATAGGTTTCTATGAGTATATTTCAAAAATATAAAATCTATTAAAAAATAAATGCGTAAAAAAAATTATTAGTATTTAAAATTTTACAACAAAAAGAGAAGGGGGGGTGGTTGCAGTGAGACGGGGAGAGAGAGGTGGGGGTAAAAAGGAAAAAGGGGAGCCGTGTCAGGAGGGGGGCCTGACACGGAGGGGGGCGATTAGTAATCCACTATAGGGAGGGGTGGGGGAGAGATTTTGTCTATCTAGTTTTTTATTTATTTATCTATTGTGTATATCTTTTAATGTGATTCTTCAAAAATATGCATATAATATGGATCTTATTTGATATTCCTTCCGTTCTTAAATGAGATTTCATGTTACTATTTTGAACACTTCAAAAATTTGTTTATATCTTCTGATCTATCAGTGGCAGCTCCACCTTATGGCAAGGGTGGTCACTTGAACACCTCGAAAAAAAATTATTTAGAATACATGTAAGTCATTTAGTTTTTTGTAGTTTTAGCTTTCTTGAACTCGCTATCTCTATTATAAAACTGAAAGGTGTAGGGACAAATTGTTGCAACGGCTTAGATTTGTTGATCCAAGGGTTGATGTATGTGCTCTCCAACTCTCTTAAGAAAGTCCCCACAATCTTTTAAATATTTCACAAAAATTCCATCTCTTCTTTTTACCAAGCTTCTGTCGTTGGCATAATAGAGAAAAAAAAATTCTAGCTCCTGTTATTTGGGATCCCCCCTACCTCTTTATCTCTCTCTCGCTCCTGTCATCTTTCGAATCCCCACTGAGGTCTACAAATCCCTCGAAAGTTAGGCCAAGAAACATTCCTTTCGATTATAAAAAAAAAAAAGAAAAGAAAAGAAAAGAAACATTCCTTTGGAATTTTTGATTTATTCCGGCGAAAACTGGTTGAAGAAAGCTGGGCCAAGAAAGCTCCATGAAAGCAAAGGTAATGAGTTTAACAAAGAAACCATTTTTGAAAGCCGTGTGTACCCTTCCTTCGGGATTTTTTTTGAGAGTTTTTAGTGTCTGTTTCTTTCCAGGGTGCAAGTAGTGTTTAAATTTCAATCTAACTGCTATTCTGGGTGGAATTTGTGCTTGTTCCAAGTGTTCAAGAAATTTGGGTGATTTTTTTGGTGTGGGTGGGTGGGTGTGTTGTTAAATGTTATATATAATCGAGTTTTGTTATTTTGGCTCCTCTTTAACGTTCTGTTTGAATGATAGTTTAGTAGTATAGTCTGCGCCTAGGTCCATGTATTTTTAGACCCTTCTTTTTCTTTTTCTCCCTTCGTTTATCTGTTATTTTCGGGTTGCCCGTGCCTACATAGGTAGAAATTGAAGCAAGTCTTGATAGAAATTGAACTTCAGAATAGTAACTCTATGGGTACATAATATTCAGCAAATTGAGCCAATTCCATTCGTGGTGGGTAATGCCATAGGCACGAGCAAGCACTATGCCTCCGGTGATCGCGTACACTGAGGTATTTCAACCAAAGCCTAAGTTCTGTAGCTTTTTTCGATAGCCTATTTTTTTCTCGAGGTCTGAACTAAATTTTTTTTTTTTACTCTTTATATGGTTAGTTCATGGCTTTTGATAACAATTAGCGATTGAAGTTACATTGAGATTTTTGATTTCTTGGTTCTAATATGTTCTTTCATTTCTGCAAATGGGTTTAATGTATGTGGTGAGGGATCCATAGTAGTGCTATTTTCACTTTTTTTACTTGGTATTATTGGGATTCCAGAAGCAAATTGATAGTTTGGGGGAGCGCTATAAACAAGAGTAATTTTCTTTCGTGCCACTAAAAAGAGAATAACATACTACACACTAATGAATTGATTTAGTGTTTTAGCCACTAGCTAGCAAGTACCATAGGCACGCACAATTCCAACAGAGGTGCGTAGTGCCATAGGCACGGACAAACACTAATACTTGTATAATTTCTAGAGTTAGTAAAATATTTTAAACACCCTTTCGAGAAATCCTAGAGCCGCCATTGCGATCTATAATGCTAAAAATATCTAATATAGATCTCGTTTGATAAATCTCACTTAGTTTTATTAGACAAAAATTTTGCAAATAGAGTCTCACCTTGCTTGGGAGTGGAATGAGTGACCACTTAATAAGATTCAAGTCCTCTCCGCTCATTGTCAATTAGCTTTGAGATAAATATAAAGTTTCTACCAAAATCAATAAAAAAAATTATAAATTGAAAGATATGAACAAGATAAAATAACAAAAAAAGTGAGAGTGGACTCTCATTTAGAAACAGATGGAGTATATTTCAATTTGTTTTATAATACATAGTCTATAGATTTAAAGATATACACAATAGACATAAAAAAAGACAAAAGGAATAACGAACAAACAAACACAATGTAATAAATAACTTTATCCAAAGCCATGAACATAATGCCATATACACCAAACCGCTATAAACGCAATTGTTTTTTTAACAAACTCATCTCCCACCTCGGCAAAATAGGCTAAACAGCGAATCCATCCAAATACAGAGAAAGGGAACCTCTAGCAAACCATCACTGAAGGAAAACAATAAGCACATGTGACCTAGGGGCAGTGATAACAAACCACAAAGCTAGTAATTAGACCTGTGCACGACTCACCGCCTCAAAGGGTCGGGACACGAGGGGCCAGCTATCTAACCACTAGCCGCCCCGACTTGAAAAAGGAACCCTATCAAAGCTGAAACTAAAAATGCTGATGGAAACAAGAGGGAAAACAAACTAGAAAGACAAACACAGCCACCGTGGATGATATCCACAAAGCACGCCGGCCACCTTCAGCCGAGAAGAACCACCCGACACCGATGATGGAGGCACCAACGGATCTCGAGCCGAAGGAATGGAAAAAGATCTCCGGCAAGCCTACGCTGGCACGACAGGCTCTGGACACGGAGATTGAAGTAGAAATTCTGGGCGGGATCTCCGATCACCGGCCACACGGCGCCGATGACCATGAGAGCTTCCAAGCCGGACACCCCCTCTGCTGACGACAAACCATGGCCTAGGGCCACGCCCTGGAGCATTATTCTGTCACCACCAACCCCCGCAAACCTGCTGCAGCACCACCTCGCAGCCGAACCAAGCCCGGCCACCACACAACGCCACTCCAGGAAGAAGGAAGCCAAAGGCAAACAGAACTCAAACCGTATTTGCCTACCACCACACCCACCAGATCTGGAGGAACCCAGACCAGTAACAGATCCAGACGGGAGAGACCCACTGGAGAATCTCCGGACAAAGCCGGAGAACAGAGAACTAAAAACTAACAAAAAACCCCAACTCCTAACCTCTTTATTCAGACCCACCATCCCGGCCCAACTCCACCATCAACCACCTTTCACCGGAGCAACCTCGCCGAACCAGAGCGGGGGACAGACGGGGGAGGCTAAGCCCCAAACACTGCCATCCTGCCTGAGGATGAGAGAAAGCCAAAACAAAAAAGATGGAGAGGGGAAAAAGAGACGAGAGAGAGGGAAGAAGGAGGGGAGAAGGATGGGGAACATAGGGGAAGCCGGAGGGAGGAGGGGAAAGAAGGAGGCGGAGCCCCCTCCCCCCGGCCAAAACAAGATTTGGGTTTTTTGGTTCTCTGGATACGGTAGAGAGAGAGAGAGAGAGAGAGAGAGAGAGCGAATTGATGGAAATTCCTCATTTGCTAAAATAATTTGCCGCAACAGACAAGTTACTCTCTCTCTCTCTCTATCTCTGTGACGTGTTCTACGATTCCACCTCGTCGGCGTTTACATCATGGTCGTCATCAACACCGTAGTCGTCATCAACTTACTCCGTTAGTAGTAAACAACTCTACCTCTACACTCTCTATAACATATAATATTCATCTTCATACGATACGATGATTTTTCCATCTTACTAGATTTGGGTCTGGGTTTCGTAGGAGAGAACTAGGGATTTTGGTTTCATATAACCCTAATTTTGATTTGGATTTCGTAGCACAATAGGGATTGTAAACCTTAATTTTTCTAAATGCCTAGGCTATTGAGGCTTTCCTAAATAATTTTTGTGGCTAGGTAATATAGAAAATTAGCATTTTTCCTAGGCAAAGTAGCTAGGGGTTGCTAAATTTTTGAATAAAAACAAAAATACGCTAATAAATCAATTTTTTTGGTCTTGATTAAAAAAAAATTGGATTTCAATAATAATTTTTTACTTTTTAGATTCCTCTCGTCATGACAAAACAATAATCCTAAAAAAATTAACCAAAAACTAACATATGCAGAAAAATTTTAAATAATGACAAAAAAATAAGTCATTTGGTTTATTAGGCCAAATAACAATCATTACTCAGAGGCCTTGTTCGTTTAGATGATTTAGTTTGTTTTAACTTTGTTTTCCAATCATTACCTTATATCTTTCTTCAATCATTACCATTACCCTATATCTTTCTTCAATCATTACCCTATTTCTCCAATTATTAATTTCTTTTTTCTCTCTATATCTCTCCACTCATTACCTATCTCTCCAATCATTACCCTATTCCTCTCTCTACCCACTACCAAAACAAAAATACCCAAATGTGCTAAACGAACATGGCCTCTATTTCTCCAATTATTTATTTCATTTTTCGTTTTATCTTTTTATATTCATTATCCATCTCTCTAATCATTATTCTATCTCTCTCTACCCACTACCAAAATTAAAATACTCAAAGTTGGAAACCAAACAAACTCAATATCAAAACTAAAATAGTCAAAGATGGAAACAAACAAAAGCCTATTTTTAGTTTTCTGAGATAAAGTTTTCAATTTAATCAAACTGCACCCGTGTTTGTTTGTGTGTTTTTTTTTTGGACAGATGGTGAAAAGCAAGCGTTTTCCTAAACCCCTAAAACAATGGATGCCAACTACAGCAGCTAATAAATGATCCAAAAAAAAAAACTACAGCAGCTATGCTTCAAATTTTTTATTTATATATGCTAAAGCAGCTATGAAAGCAGCAAACATTTGAAAATGTGGCGAGAGGGTGAGGGAGAGATGGCAGTGTACTGCGTAACAGGGGGAGCAGGGTTCATAGCGGCATACATCGTGAAGTCACTGCTGGAAAAGGGTCACACCGTCCGAACAACGGTCAGAGATCCAGGTACTGACATACAAAGGTTCTCACTTAATTTATCCTACCAAAGATTCAGATTGAACCCACTGTAGAGTGGATGTGGGTCTTTATCTGTTTCGTTGTTTGCATTGCTTTTTTTTTTTTTTTGTAAGTAAAAATTTGTGTCATTTCTCGATTTGTATCTCATCCTTGCGTAGGACCATGCTAATCTTCTCTGTATTGTTCCAATTCTACCGGATGTCCCCAAAGGAATGTTATTTGCATTACATTATTTCTTCTTTGTAAATCTTCTTCCGGTCTTTTGTGAAATTTGACCTTTTTGTATTTATTGGGTGATTTTGAGAGCAATTGGATTTGAATCGAAGTATTATGGAGTGGGCTTGTCTTTGGACTGCTCCCTCACCCTCATGGCCGGCTTTGGATCGAGGAAGTTCATGAGAAAGAAAACAAAGGGTTTTGGTTTCTAGCCAAATCACTCATTTGAATTGAGTATTTTGGTTAGAAATAGAGAGTACAAAAAATGAAAGTTCTTGACTGGCTCTTCCTCTTTCTCATCAAATCTCACCAGAAAGGGCTCTCTTTTCTTAACTCACCATTTTCCACCATCCAAAGAGGTTTGGGACATTTTGTGGGCCCATCCCTTCCCATGGAGATGAAATTCAGAGCGTTTACTTTTTAGATCTCACCGAGAACATAATTTTTTTGAAAAAAAATTATGTCGGATTGATTCCCGATCTATATGATTTGGGAATTCATTTATCTTGAGATAAAACATTGATCCACTGGATTGGAAACATATTATCGGAAACACACTGATATACTACATTGGAACTCATTTATCTAGAGGTGAATGAATTCTGAAAGCTTATCTATTGATACCTTATGAACATGGTTTTTGGCATGACTGACGGTCTCAACATGATCTAAAATTTCAACTGTTTCAATATCTCTCGGGCCATGAAAATCCCAAACACGAGGCCAGGTGCAACAGGCTAACTCCTTTAGTTGCTTGAATGATACTATAGTTTAGGTGAATTGGAGAGTGGGAAGCAAGATTGGAAGAGTCTACTGTAATAGTTCGTGTAGCGCCATGTTTTTACTTTAAGAATAAGAAAACAGGTTTGTTTGGTCCATCTAGGTGTTCAGCCCAAACAGCTTTAAAGCCAAGTTTTTTCTCACCTTGAAAGGGGATGTTGACAATGCAATATTTGTGTCTTTGTTATACAAGCTAAACAAGAGATTGTAGTGATGTTGGATTCAAATCGTTCAATTGTATGATAAAATGCAAACTGGACTACGCATATACATAAAGGAGCAGAGAAGGTGTAGAGAACGTAGCAAATATGTATAGGTGGAATAGTATATAGGTTTGGTTGAATGGGGTAGGTGAAGTAGTGTTGGTGAAATTGTATGTTCATCGACATGTAATATGGATAAAGTACAGTAGTTTGTTGGTTGTATCTCCTTTATGATTAAGCCATGTGTGACATGGTATGGGCAAAAATGAAATATCCCAGACATACTTTAGCATTTTTTGGGGCGGTATTCCAAATAGGACAGCATACTCAACGACTTTTAAATAAAAAACGAACCCCCAAAAAACTTTTTAGACATTCAAATCAAGCTTCAGTTCTTTGGACTGTTGTGGTCTAAAGGATGTTTACTCCTTAAGCCATAATCTGTAAGCTTAAATATGGTGCAAAAAGAACCTTCAAGTTTTGCCATTTCGTGGAAACCTCATTGCCATGACGACCCACACAATTCCTGTTCGGGAAATAATGGTATTCATTTTTTAAGTTCTGCATACCCTTCAAGTTTTTGAAAGGTTCACCTTTCCCTCATTTCCTCAATAGTGGAAACTATATATTGTTCCTAGGTCTATGACCGCAACTCAATCTTTCTGTATCCTTCGTTCACAGAAAATGTGGAAAAGGTAGGGTTCCTTTGGGAACTGAATGGAGCCAAGGAGAGACTAAAGATTTTCAAAGCTGATTTAATGGTGGAAGGAAGCTTCGATCAGGCCATACAGGGAGCTGATGGGGTCTTCCATACTGCATCTCCTGTACTCGTTCCATGTGATGTGAACGTTCAGGCAAAGTTATCATAGAACCCTCATTCAATGATTAAGGATTGAAATTTAGACACTGTTTGTTTGGCCTAAATGATCTTGGAAATGAATGGAATGGCCATTCCCTAGCCTTATGGTGATGGGATATCCATGTTATGTCGTTCTTTTAGCAAACCCCCAATGTCTTAATGAGCATTCCAGGAGAATGACCAGTCCATTCCCGCTTAGTTGCAATTAACCAAGGTTGTCAATATTTATGGACCGAGCTAGGACCTATGTTCAAAACTTACCTGAATCCCTTATTCTGATGACTATTTTCAGAACGTCAAGTAAAATGAGGCTTCATTAGGTTGAGTTATGAATGATACTAGTTGCATGTACAACCAATTGCAGCCAATGGGTATACAGATCCGATGCTATACCATTAGTGAAATGAAGTTTGAGTTCAGTTGAGTATTCGTATTGCACGAAAGAAGAATAGCACTATCAGTTTGCGTCCATCACTTTCGACAGGTTTCTAAGTCGTCGTATTTTTTCTGGTTTTTGTTTTGTGAAAGCAAAATCTCAACACCCTCTGGCTTTGTTTAGATCTTGGTTTGTGGAGCAACGAAAGAAAGGGAAATGCTATTCAACAATTTTCATTTCTGTTTTTTATTTCTTGCCCTTGCTACATGGACTCTCCAAGATGTATCATTTAGCCTTGTCAATATTTCCCACTGGAAACTTGTTGCTACTTGCCATATGGCATCCTGAGTTAACACATAGAGAAAATACAAATGCTGGGATCCTTTTCTGCCTAGTCTGAGTATAATTCAATTAGAGGTTTGATCAGTCCAACTCCTTGGTAGACACTAGCATCCGACACCCACACTCGAGTCTATCTAACACGGAATGTTTTCCTGCTCCTTTTCTTTTTCTCGAAACTCCTGTAAGCTGTATTTGGATAAAGGATTTGGTAAAGAAAAGGAAGCCAAAATAGATAAGTTAAAGGATCTAATGGCTGACAAGCCATGATCCAAAGACAACCGTATTACCAAGTCGAAAGGATCCGAGGCAGACTAACCTGTGAAAATGTGGTAATCCTGTTTTAAGCATGGTGTCAAAAGATTCTTAATGAAAAATGCTTAGCTTAGTGGAGTAACTGTACTAGAGTGGAACTTCTTTTCAAATGGAAATACGCTAATGGACCAAATCATATATTTATTTCTCTTATTTAGACCAAATTATATCTCACTTGCCCATGACATGGAAACTTGGATTTATGTGTTTGCAAATAATGCAGACAACTCTTATTGATCCATGCATAAAGGGCACCCTGAATGTCCTGAGCTCCTGCACGAAAGCAACCAGTGTAAGAAGGGTTGTGCTTACCTCTTCCTGCTCTTGTATAAGATACCGGGACGATGTCCAACAAGTTTCTCCTCTTAACGAATCTCACTGGAGCGATCTGGAATATTGCAAACGCTACAATGTAAGATCACTGGATCATAGATGTCTATATTTCCAAAAACATCATACATCAATGGGCATGTTCACACACTAACACACATAAGATGGGGGGAAAATTGAAATAAAGCCAAGCAAAACATATGCCAGATATATGTGTGGTACAGTCATACTTTCGATTGTTTTTTTTTAGAAAATGAAAAATGTTATGCTTCGGATTCGAGGTTGATATTGCAGTGGTACTTTTCAAATTCATTCTTGCAAAAGTTAGGTTTCTATAGCATCATCAATTTTGCATTACTGACATTAGTGAGTCAAATTCTTACTTGTACATGTAGCTGTGGTATGCATTCGCAAAAACTACGGCTGAGAAAGAGGCATGGAAAATAGCAGAGGAAAGTGGGATTGATCTAGTGGTGGTGAACCCCTCTTTTGTAGTCGGTCCATTGCTTGCTCCCCAACCAACCAGTACACTCCAACTGATATTGACCATTGTTAAGGGTAAGACGATTGAATTTCCTTTGACCTTTATGCATCAATTTCGTTTGTTGAATGCAAAGAGTTAATTCAGTTGTGAAAATCACTTATCTAGACCAGCTGCAGAGCTCTTGTTAGTTTGGCGGTTTTCTTAATCTGTCATCAGGTTTGAGAGGAGAATACCCGAATACGACCATAGGGTTTGTGCACGTACATGATGTTGTTGCTGCACATATTCTAGCAATGGAGGAAAGCAAAGCATCGGGAAGGCTCGTATGTTCTAGCTCAGTGGCTCATTGGTCTGAGATCATTGACATGCTTAGGGACAAATATCCACCCTATCCATTTGAAGAAAGGTTAGGCTTTGTGTTCTATTACTTACATATATTTCGTTCTAGTAACACAATATTTATTTAAATCATCTCTTTTGGATGGTTGTGGTTCTGAAGTGTCACCTTCAGTCTCATTAGCAAGTAAAAATTCCCATGTCTCAGTATCTGAATTGCCATCATGATGTTTGGGGGTATTCCATCTGAATTGATATGTTAATCAAACCTACACTTTATTCCTTCCCTAAAGCACAACAGACAATGATTCAGAATTTTGATAGTGTCATTTGTAAAATGACACGACCAACTGATAATGATAGGATCATAATAAGCCATACCTTGCTCTATAGAAATTTCATGCTTAAGTTATGTCTTGGAACATTACCAATGATAATTGAGGGCAAAGTTTTATGTTCGACCATAAAACACCTGTATCTTCACCTCCTTGGTGTCTTTTTTGCAAGTGTGATCAAGATTGCTTTTGTCACCATCTTGACATGTGGGTTGTGGTGAATGGTATCCTGACTTTTGATTGGCTAAAACATTGGCATACATTTTCTTTCTTACATTAAACTCGCTTCAGTGTTCAATGAGGTTATTGTTCCCATATTGGTTTATATTTTTTGTCTCATTTGCTACAAGTTGAGAACGTAAGCAGTGCAATAACCGATGTTTTTATTTTTTGGGTGGCTTCTATGTAGGTGTGGCACCCATAAAGGAGATAACAACCCACACAACATGGACAGTAGCAAGATTATTGAGTTGGGACTTCCTCCTTTAAAGCCACTTGATCAAATGTTTGATGACTGCATCAAAAGTTTTCAGGACAAGGGGTTTTTGTGAGCACCATTTTCTCTTCTGCAAGCAACCCCATCAATGGTTTTTTGTTTTGAAATAACAGGGTGTCCCAACCAGCTTGCATGCACCTAGACTAATTCCAGGACTCTGAAGTCAACAACTGGCCAAACCTCAAGTGGCCCCGAGGTTTGGAATGGCCTTCGTGAGATTCAACTTTGCGACTTCTTAGGGGTAAGCCTTCAGCAATGTTGAGCCCATTTGTTCCATAAGAAGACTTGCTTTGTTTAACCTTTATTTTGCAAAAGTTGGCGGTAATGACTATTTGGAATGGTAGAAAACCAAATATTTGTTCCTAATTGCAACTTGTGTTTAGTTACTTTAGTGTTAGCTATTTCTCATAAAGACATACTCAACCAAACAAGCAATGAAATGGATACCATATAACACAAAATGGGCCAAATTATTGGAGAAATCTGCTAGTAGTTAGTAAATGGTGATGATTTTAAAAAAATAGCATAATTTTCTTGCACGGGTCATGCCAAGCCCCACCCAGTCGACCACTAGCCCCCGCCACATAACCACCTCAGATGCCCTCGAAGTTCAAAAAAAAAATCCGGAGATGGTTGGTGGATTTGTTTTTTGCACAATTGGTCAATGTTCGATTTTTTTGTCAAACTGCAAGAAAGTAATTTCTTATAAATTTTCTAGTTTCAACTGTCGGACCAAAAAAAAAGTAAATTGATATTTGGTGTCCAGTGCCCAATAACTTTTCCTCCCATCTAATGCACTTGGATTATATTCAAATTGTCGGTGTCGAGATAAATGGCCGGATAGGCCACTTAGTAGCATCTCCCATTCCGTCTCACCCCCATGTCTCAGGATCTTTTTCTTTGACCTTCATTTTTCTCTCCCTCTCTTCTCTTGACAATTTTCTCATCGATCTCTCCGTCTCTCGTGACCTACATTTCGTGATTTCACATATGCATTGAATTATCAATCAAATTTTATTATGCTAAATAAAAATCGTGATTGGCTAGTTAGACCATCGAAGATCAAAATTGATGGGTAAAACCTTGGGGCTAAATCCTCCACAATAAAAAAAATTAATTAATTAATTCGAAAACTTCGTCGTATAGGCTTCAACGAGAAAAAGCATGCAAAAGTGCATTTACATCCACAAATTCAACCTTGAGTAAGCAACTCTTTGTTATAACCTTGGAAACCCTGTTTGTTTCATAATCAAGCACGATATTATTTTAAGTCGATTTAAAATTGTCTAATAGCTTTCATATACGGGTTTGTTTGTTTTTTCAAAAAAAGCCCTAGCTTTGACACACAATCACCACATTAGATGCTCTTTGAAGTGAGAAAAAATCTTTTTGAGAGCTCGTAGGCTGTTACCTAGATAGCAACCTAGATGGGGTGAATAGAGTTGCTAATTAAAAATTACCAGCTACAAAGCAAATAACTAATTAGCAAATATATAGAGAGAGTTAAGAAGTGCAAAACCAATTTATAGTGGTTCGGTCTGAATTTGTCCACAGTCGAGCCTACTCCACTTCTCTCCAAGGCAATCTCTTGAAGGTTCCACTAAAAAAAATGGAATTACATCAGTAAGCCTTGCAGGTGCTTATAATTACCGATGCTCCTAGCTTTTTGGAGGAGCTAGACAACCGCAAGGATTTAAAGCACAAAATCCTCAAAAACCCCTTCCAAAAACAAAACCCTTGTTTTTGGAATTACAAAACCAATGTTTGATTTCTCAAACACTTAATCTTTCAAAAAGATAAAAGAATTTATAGCTCACAATTACAACACTCCTCTAAGAGTAGATATAACAATTTGCTCACAAATCTCTAAAAGTAATTGTATGAAAAATGAGTGTAGGAGATGGTGAAAATTGCTCTTGTAATACTCTCTGTATTTTCTCCGTTGTAGCTTGATGGTTCTATCTCTCGCAGCTGATGAACCTCTTCCGTTATATAGCTTGAATATTTGAACCGTTGAAATTTGTCCGTTGAGACGCAAATCTCATTTCTGCTGATTTTGATCTTCATTTATTGATAGTGATCGCTGAGCCATAAAATCTACACATGCAGAGATATATTGTCTTTCCTTGAATGCAGTAGAGAAATGTTGAGCCGTATTTTTCAACGTCTGAGTATTAACTCCCAAGCTCTCAAGTCAACAATGGAAGAAAACACTTCAGACTAAAATGAAGAAATTGGTCGACCATATTATAGATGTCCACTGTGCAAGTTTTTACTTTTGGGCCAAATGGGTTTTGATTCCATGTATGCACATAGGCCAAAACTGATTTTAAAAAGAGTTCTTTTATTATGAGCAAGATTTTAAAAAATGGGGCTAGGAGACTTTTCTTTCAAAAAGATTTGTACATGAGCTATATGTACACATAGGGCCCATTTGATAACAGTGATAAGAAGATGAGATTAGGATTGGAATTGGTAATGAGAAGGTATTGTTAATGAAAAAGGATTGATAATGAATATGTTTGATTGGGATGAGATTAGATGATGGGATTATTAATATCATGTTTGTTTAAGATGAGATTAGATGATGGGATAATGAGAAGAAATTGGTAATATGAAGGAATTGGGATAGGACTAATAATACCAAGTCCCACAGGGTATTAGCAATACCCTTGTTACCTGGATTATTCATCCCATCGGACTAGTAGTCCGAACTATTTTTGGTTAACAAACAAAGGCTTCATAATTCCATAAGATTGGTTATCCAATCCCAACATGCAAGAGTCTTATCAAACGGGCCGATATATTATTTTGGCCACACACAAACAAGGATTTCTTTCTTTTATGGGTGAACATATATTAAGACTTTTACCCTTTCAATAGAGATTTTATAAGAGGATTTTAACCATGCATTTTAAGAAATCAATTTTGTCATAAAACATAATCAAAATAAGTTATTTCTAACATAGGCAATTTTGAGAAGCCACAGCCGCCTAGCTTTTCTGCCTTTTGGGGGGGGGGGGGGGGGGCGGCCCCCGGGCTCCTCCTCCTCCTCCTCCATCTGCTCCCCCTTCTCCACTCTCCTCTTTCTTCCCCCTCTTCCCTATGGTTTTTTTCTTTTCATTTTCTCCTCCCTCAGATCTGACCCTCTTTATTCGGCGGGCTCCGCCGTCGCCGGAGTCGTTTGTCCGCATGTAATCCATCGCCAAAGCCTTTGTGGCAACAGTGGTGGAGGCAGTGAGGGTTGCGATCCGTTCGGCAGTTTTTGGGCAACTAAATTTAGAGAAAGATCTGAGGGAGTTTTGTCTCTCCTTGTGAGAGTAATAAAGTTTGCCTTTGGGTGATTTGTATACTGTTTGGGCTAGAGAAGATCAGTATGCATCTATTGGTAGTTTGCTAAAAATTCATTAATTAGTGTTTTCATTTCTGGTCAAAATTCATCTAATTGTCTGGGTTCTTTTGTTCTCTTTTTTTTTTGGCTAGCAATGTATCTCTTTTTGAGACTGCTATAGGATATATAAATTTTTCGCTCAGTAGAAGGTGCGTCAGGCGATGCCTGGGTTAGGGATGAAAAATATCAATCGCCTCGTCCTTTCTCGTTATGTATCAGTTAGATGATAGTTTGGCTTTGTCCAAATTATCTGTAATGAATTTCGTTATGTAAGTGCCATTGGATTTTATCAATGCAGTACCTCCCACTTTTGTAAAAAAAAAAAAGAAGTGAGAAAATAGCAAAGTACATTAAAATAACAAAAATGCTAGAGCTACATCAATTGTGCCACACCTCAGCCACACCCCCCTCACATATAGGTGGGTCCTGCTAGAATGGGCCCTACCTATATGTGAGAGGGATGTGTGGATGAAGTGTGACACAACTGATATGCCTCTAACACCTCTTAAATAACCAGCCCCAGCCCACACGGGCAGTCCAAGAATGGATCCGCCCTTGTTTACCAACTTGCAAGGAAGAAGTACTCCCTAAAAAACAAAGAAAAAATGAGGAAAACAAAATACAAAAAATAAATAAATAAATAACGGGGAAAATAATGGCTCAAGATGTGTTTTGATAATTAATATCAGCCAAGAACATTTTTAGTATTAACAAATGTTTTTAGCATATCTTTAACGGGTATTAATTATCAAAACATGTCCTTAACCGTCATTTTCCCAAAAAAATCAGACAAACACGAGTGAGAATTCCATTTTTATGTTTCCACATCCAATTTCACGTTGGAGTCTCTTTAATAAAGAAAGCCCGGTCAAATAGTGGCGGAATCAGAATTCTAGTTTAGGCGGTGCCAAAACTTGAAATTTTAGAATTGAGATCGTGATAAAGTTCTAAATTTTTTTGTTAGGATTTGTGGCTCATACATGAGAGGTACCGAAAAGTTTACAATAAGGGCCAGTTACGAGCGTAGTGGAGTGGAGCGATCATCATAAAAAGACTGCTCTCTCGCTCCTGTGGACGTACCCGGCTTTGGAGACCACGTATATTGCTGCGTCGATTACTTTACTATTTTATACTCGTGAATCGTGTGCGTGTGTGTTACAATCCTAATAAATAAATTTCACATGAAAACATAGTGAGCTTCTGTTCAAGATGTAGTACTAAATTATTTCTCTTTAATGTAACACTCTTCCTTCTTGTGCATTATTAAGTGACCTATGATTAATTAACATTTGACGGACTATAGAAAGAGAAAATTTTCAAAAGGTAGTGCCAGTAGAACACATCTTCCCACTTAAATATGCAATTATATAAGAATTAATAATATATCTATATATAGGGTGGTAATAGCAAGCGACACCCCCACCCTAATATGTGGGTCCACCATTGCCGTTAAATTTTTTTTTTTTTTTTGCGTTTATTAATTTTATGCCAAATTTTTGGGAAATATGGGTGAGTAAAGTCAAGAAGAATCGGAAAAGTAAAAAATTGACTTTTATACAAATATTTTGGGAAATATCCAAAGAAAAGCTCAAAAAGTGATCCGATTCTTCTCATCTTTACTCACCCATATCACATAAAAATTTGGCGTAAAACTAACAAATGTCAAAAAAATTGATCAAGTTTGAACCAAAAAATTATTCTACATAAGTTAATCACTAGCGTAAATATTTATTTATTTTTTAATATGCTATACAAGGACATTCCTATTCTACTCTAACTTATGGGGAAGGGGGAAGGTCTTGCGGGGTTTGAACCACAACTATTCTACAAGCACACACCTACAGTGTATGTGGGGCCCACTTCTTTTGTGAGTGTGTGTGTAAGTGTTTGTGTGTGGTTATAAAATTATTGTTGAAACCACCACCTCACAACTGGACTATACCTACTTGAGTTTAAAATGATAGTTAGGCCCCGTTTTGCTGATGAGGTTCTTTTTTTAAGTACTTATTTTTTGTTTTACGAAACAGGTCATTCTTTCATAATAATACATCACCTTTAATTTAGAAAATAAATAAAATAAGTACTTATTTTAGTTAGTAGAACACATTCTTAGTTCAAAATTTCATGCGGTTTAATTTGGTTGGCCAATTTTCCAAGTGGGTATGTCTTCAAATGATACAAATTGGACATTTTAAAATAGCAACCACCCAAAAGACTCTGAACAAAAGAAAAGTCTGGGCAAAAACGTTTAGTGCTGTGCTACTGCGGAAGTATGGATGGAAGTGTGGAATGATCAACACGTTGGACCCCTTTTTTTCAATTAACTTTCAATTGATTAAAGCCAAGCAATATGGCTTTTAAACCTTTAAAGTAAAAGATTAATCATGAAACATAGTTGCTTCACCTTCAATTGTCCGAAAGCAAATCCCCCACTAGCTTAGGATTTTTGACTCAGCTTCATATGGCTATGCATTTCTTGGACCGGGCAAAAAATTTCTCTCCCATGGAAAATTTCCTCTTCCGTCCCTCCCGTGTTGGCCCTGAGCAGAAGTTGACAAAGCGATCGCTTTGGGCCTCCAAAAAATTCTTAACCGCGGGACTCCAAAATTATGTAATATATATGTATGTATATATTCATATATATATATATATATAATTAAAATTCTATCAAAATGAACCCATCAAATAAGAGAACCCAACTTATAAAAAATAAGAAACGCCGCATGAAGGCCAAATCTTCTAGGTCAAAGTTGAAGAGACAAAAGAAAAAAAAAACAAAAACACGAGTGGCTAAAATGCAAGAAAGTGTGATCTTTAAGTGATAGTATCAAATTTTTGTAATGAGGAATAATTTTGAAATTTTTGTCATGATGTATGACATTGGAATTCTATTTTGTTGACAACTGATAGTCATCATTTTCGGATAGGATTTTATCTTTTTAGAGGAAAATTAAATAGCTAGACACACAAAATCTCAAATCACACTATCAAGGAAAATATGTGGAGGAACACTATCTCACTATATACATAATTATGCAAAGACTCAAGTGGGATTCCATTTTGAAGTTTCTTTTTCCATCTTCATGTTGGAGTCTTAATTCTTAAACATGTTGGAGTCTTCATGTTGGAGTCTTAATTCCATTTTGAAGTTTCTTTAGTCTTTGTGTTAACCCACTTGAATCTAATGTGAGTTAAAAATGAGAGTTTAGTAAAAGTAAAAGATCCCCTATAGACTATAGTCTAATTTGGTTTACCAGTTTTCAACGTGGGTGTGTCTTCAAATGGGACGAAATTGGACATTTTAAAACACCAAACACCAGAGGACCCTTTGAACACAGGAAAAAGTGTTCGCAGAATAGTTTAAGTGCGACTGTGGAAGTATCAAGTTGGTCTGTCTTTTTGTTTGCTTTTATTTAAATTGATTAGAGCCAAGCAATTTGGCTTCAGAGTTGCCTAAACATTCGGGCATACTTCACTTACTGTACACCTAAGGTTGGTCTATGTGCGGATACATTCCTTGACGTTAATTTCTTGCGCATAACTACCCTGTGCTTTCTGGGAGATGGCATCCACACCCAATTCCGTGTAATTTGAAAGTTTTATAAAATTTACATAAATGTCCTCATCTTCTTCTTGAATCTAACTAATTTATTAAAACATTTATCCGAGCCTTTGATAATGTATTAATCAAGCAATATTGCATCTCTGTAATAAATCATGTCGATCGCCTTTCAAACAAAAAGCCTTTCAAAAAAATAAATCATGTCGATTGAACGTCTTTAACAGAGTGATTGAACAACATTATTCTTGTTAAAATGAAAGTCAAATTTAAATTTGAAAATTTACCTTCATAAGAAATTATATTCGACTATGAGGTTCTCATTGTCCAATCGACTTGAATTTTGATTGCGAGGTAGCATTGATACGTGATCACCAGCAACAATTTCTTTCCGACCAAAAAAAAAAAACAAGGATCGATACAGACAACTTTTTTTCCCTTTTATCCAAGGCTTAGTCAGTGCGTGGATGTCCGGTAGGATTTCATTGGGTCTCCCAATTATGCCTAACGACGTGGGTTTCTACAGGTTGTTTGGTGCGGTTGGCTTGGCTCTCGCCATGGTTGTTGTTGGACAACCTGGTACTCGCTTAACGGCATGGGTAGCATCCGGGGCAGTTTTTTGGTATGTTTGGGTTCCGGGATGACATCTCCGATGGGGCAGCCAGTAGTGGTTGACTGGCGGTGGAGGTTCTATCTGTTTGTTTTAGGAGGGCAGTGAATTAGTCATTTTACGTTTAGGTTTTGGATTTTCTTTGGGTTGAGCTTCATTGTTAGATTTGAGCTTTTTAGGCCTTTTGGATGTTGAAATTGTTGTTTATTTGGACATTTTAGGTCTTCATGTGTATTGGGTTTTCTCCTGAGGTTGTTTCTTCCAACTTTTGATTGAAATTCATTCTCATATCTCTTATAAAATATTACTTTTGTCGATTAAAAAAAAAAAAGTTAAGTCAGTATTTTGTGTTTCTATCAGTTTTTGTAAATTCCCATAAACAGGGGCAGATCCAATGTATGATCGGGCAGGGCCCATCGGGATTCTCGAGCCCGTGGTTTTTTAGCTCATAACCATTGGATCTACCCCTGTTTATGGGAATTTACAAAATTTAATTATGACCCTTTAGAATTAAATGATAAATAAAATAAAATCTTCTCACCCATTCAAACGGATTGTAATTTGGAACACTTGATTTTAGAGAGAAAGCTGTGTCCGGAGAGAGAAGAAGCGTGTGTCAGTGGGGCAAAAACAAGAGTTCTGAAAAAAGAATGGACTGAAACAGAGTTTTCTACGAAATGTTATTAGCGAAACAAAAATAGCCCAAAAACTGTTCAAAGGCTCGTTTGGAGGCCCAAATGGTCTCAGAAAGCTAAAAAACACGCGGCACATGTAAATTTTTCCCTTACACATCACAACCCTACACTACACGTGGTGGGTAGGTAGCTGAAACACTGTATACTTTTCCCTTTTATTTTTTGCATTTTCTTTATTCTTCCTTCTTCTTTTATCCGGCTTTCTTTATTCAGTATAATACCATGGGCAAATAAGTATTTTTGCCTCCCCCTTTAGGTTCTGTTACCTGCTAACCCTGACAGGGGAGGTAAGTGCAATTTCAGTAACCTAAGGGGAGGTGTCTGTAATTGTCAGAAACCTCAGGGGAGGTAAGTGAAATTTGCCCTTTAATTAATGAAGCTCTTGTTTTTTTTAAAAAAAAAAAAAACTAAGACAAAGATGTCTAATGTGGGTATTAGGGGTGCTCGCGGTCCGGTTCGGTTCGGATTTTTAGGAATCCGAGGACCGAACCGCTAGTCACGGTTTTTACAAAATGAAATCCGTGTCCGGACCAAAAGTCCTACGGTTCGGTTCCAATCCAATCCGTAACTCACGGATCGGTTACGGTTTTGTCCACGGATTTTAGCAAAAATAAAGTTCAAACTTATATCCCACGTTAAAAGTAAAGAATGTTACATTCAGAATTAAGTTTAACACCAGCCACCAGAAAGTACTTATTACTTTGAAGAAACGGAGAGAGAGAGAGAGAGATAGGAGAAGGAGGAAGAGGTGAAGAAGTAAGAATGGTGCAGTGGCGACTACGGTGCGGCGGCGACTTGAACAAGAAATAAAAATTAGGAAAACTGGAAAAGAAACGAACTAGTGAAACTAAATTAGGATTACCCGTAACTTATATAAAAAAAAACTACGATTTACCCCATATGGTTTATACATCTACACTATATCCCATTATTAAGATAAAATACTAAAATTGGTAGAAAAAAGTTTTAACATCACTAACAATTAATTATATAAATACACACATATATTTATATATATATTTATTATTTATATAAAATAAATATCTCACGGTCCGGTTCGGTTAATCCACGGTTTCGTAATGAAAATCCGTGGACCAAACCGCGAGTCACGGTTTTCTAATTTTTCAATCCGTGTCCGGACCATTAATCCACGGACAAAATCCAAAAGGTACGGATCGGTTCGGTCCGGACCGGTTTCACGGTTCGCCGGATTTTTTGAGCAGCCCTAGTGGGTATGTCTCAAAAAGGCATATAAATCCTAGTGTGAGACCATGAGTGTGTACACAAATGAGTACGAACATGTACATATCTAAGAAGCATGGATATAGATATAGGCACAGATATGAATATGAATATGAATACGTGACTCTACAATTCAAAATAAATAGGACAATGACATAGAGCATCCAAAGTAGAATAAAATATAAACCCAGAGGTAAGGGCGAATGACTGACTTTGGGAGTACTCCCCTTGGTCAGGGGTTCGATTCCCCATCGGGTGAATACCCTGATGGTAAGTGGGGGGCCGTGACTGGTGTGGCCGCACTATTTCTCCCGAGGTTTGGGTTGCGCAGTCGGGTCCAATTGTGGCTCGATTGTAGAGTTGTTCCTCAGTTATAAAAAAAAAAGTAGAATAAAATACATAAACCTTAGTTGTTCTTACCATTAATTAATGATGTATCACAATCCAAAACTAAAGATAATCAACAGTAAGTTGGCACAAAAATCAAAACTAACATTAAACCAAACCAAACCGAGTCTTATGTTCCAATTACTTGGGGTCAGCTACATAAATCATTTTCCTCTATTGAGCTCTGTCAAGGAAAAAAAAAATCAAAACTAACATTACTTTCACATAATTAAAAGACAATCAATTAATAATAATAAAAATTCAGGAGGCACTCATGACAAGATTGATATCAAATTTTCCGGTAGGGGAAAATATCAATTCAATGATACTAGGATCAAATGTTTTTACTATCATGAAAATTGATATCAAAGTTAGGAAATCTAAGATTTGAAGAGGAAACTATTCCTCCATCTTCTCTCAGGGTTTCAACCTCATAAGTGGAACAGTCAAAGTGCTCCTACAAAAACAAGTCCACGAACTGATGGGGTTATCCGGCCATAGACCCTCTGACAAACAAGTAAAATTGGAAGTGATAAAGACCGTGACGGAGAGAAGTAAGGGAATGGCATCCCTTGATAGAGGGTTTATCATTCCCTAAATATGTATAGAATTTAATAATCACGTGATTTCAGGGATTTGATGTTACTATGTAACAAAATGAAGTATTTTCATATTACAACTTGTATGAGTCTGTGTTGAGCGGGGGGTCAACCCGAGTATTTCAAATTTCATGTGGCTATTGATATAGTGGTCGGTTGAAGTGGTCATAGTTATTTTTTTACAGGCTATTGGTAGAGTTACCTCCTTCGAACTCCACGTGGAGATCGGTCTAGTTTTTGTTTTTTTATTTTTCTTGGGTAACTAGCTCGGTCTAGTTAATCGAAACTATTATACCGCAAGGGGCCGGCCAAGACACTAGATACCTAATTGATAATGATTTATGTACTTAAAAGTCAATGAAGAGAAAAGTCAGCCTAAGATTACGGAATTAACTAAACCCTAATGACTAGCACCGGATTTGTTAGAGTGGCCATTGTGGCCTACCAACTACCAAACATCATTTCTTTAATTTTGGGTACATCTAGACTAATAATTTTGTGCCTTGTCAGAGAAAAAGACATTTTGTGAATTATGATGATATCTTATCTTTGGACCCAATGCCTGAAATTTTCACATGCTTATTTCTTGGGCGGGTAAGTTGGTATTCACTCGCTTTTAGTACTTCATATGTCAAGGACAAAAAGGGAATGGGGCTTGATACAGTTTCACGAATTGGATCCATGAAAGATAAATGGACCGCTTCTAGAGATGACAATTTCAACCAAATCGATGGGTATTCGAATCGTAACCGTTTTTTTTCTCGAACGAAAAATTCCCTGTTGGTGCGGATATGGTGGAGGATGGGAGATAACTGAACGGGTTCGGTTCGGTTACGGTTCAGCTGATAACCGAACCGTTCCCCGAACCGAACCGAAATAAATTATTTACAAAAATACCCCTATGTATATATATAGACTTATACTGCCCGTTAGGGTTTTCATTTCATTTCCCCACTCCTCTCCACATCAGGTATACACACTACACAGAAGCAAGAGCGGCGATTGTGGACCATGTGAGATATTATCTCCCTCTCTCTCTCTCTCTCTCTCTCTCTCTCTAATGTTCACATCGGCGGCTAACTGATGGGATCAAAACTCCGATCGGCTTCTCCTCTCTCTAGTCTCCACGTTCTTCTCCTCTCTAGATCTTGGAGTGGTGGGATGCGAAGTGGAGTATCGTAGATCCATCGTTCTTGGCGGAGTACTGTTTTTATACCAAGTACTTCAGATTTAAGCATTCAAGCAAATCTGACTTTTGGCTTTTGAGCTATGGTTTAGATGTTGAAGTTCTTTGTTTAGGTTTGTAAAAATGTATAGAAAAAAACTATTAGTATTGTGTTTGATTGCATTTTTTTTTCTTGGTTTATATGATACTCCGTATGTTTTTTCTGGGTTTTTGTGCTTGAATCTAGGTTAGGAGTATTTTGTTTCTGGTTGAGATTCTTGGTTAGATTTTCGATTATTGTAGAGTGGAAATTGGTTGTTTCTGATTACTTTCGGTTATCCGTTGGGTTCGGAGAATATCCGAAGCTCGTTTGGTTTGGTTATGGAATAAGTGGTCTCAATCCGTTCGGTTATTGGGCCGGATTCGGGTACGTGGAAGCTTTCGGGTATCGGGTACAGTTATCCCAAGATCCGCCTCAATCCGCCCCGTTGCCATCTCTGTCAGCTTCCAACAGGAATTGCTATCGAGAACAAAAAGGAAAAAACGTGCCATAATCATTTTGTGCAAATGGTTGAAAATAGTTTTACCCCGGTCAATACAAACACCAGATTCATTTCTTAGCAATATCTCCAAGAATTCCATATCTCAATATCCAAGCTAACAAGTTGCGAGTAGCTTAGTTGGCCAGGACTATTGCATCTTATTAGAAGTTTAAGAGTTGGATCTCTCTACTTGTGTGAGGGTGTTCTTCTCATAGATGGGTTTTTCATTTCTTTCTTTGTTTCTTCCCTTGATGAATTTATTTCTTGTATTAGTTGAGTTGTTGGCTTGATATCTCATGGATTCTCACAATAGATGTGTGTCTGCCGAATTTGTACTTTGTACTTCATATGTATGATGTAAATAACCTCTTCTATCGATTGAAAAAAAAAAAAAAAACCCATATCCCAAGAATTCTATATCCCATCCTTCTATCTCCAGACAAACAAAAAAGCCCGTAAAACAATGTTAAGATTACTTTTGGTCTATTTCCATAAAGCTTTTGTGGATTCTATATACTCGTATACTAATTTATAGTAACACTTTCCTCTGTGTTCTTTTTTTTTTTTTTTCAAAAGTAAGAATATTGTATTGATAAATGTCCAGCGGTACTTAAAAACGGAGATCATTACAAAGAATTTGATTAAAGTTAAACTAATCTTCTGACAAATAAAAACGAGTAAATCACAAGGCAAACGATATCTTTCATTCTAACTCAAGCATTGCCTGACGCAAAAACGACACTTTTAAATTGTCTAACATCTAATTAGGAGTCTCAAACGAGAAAAGTGCTAAGTGAAGGATAAAGACACTAAATACCCAGATGATCAGATGCACTCCAACTAAAGATGAACGCACCAATGAACTTCCAAAAATTACAGATCTACTAAGCCGCCGCGAGTTGTCCCGCCAAAGACATTATGTAGGGATAAAATGCAAAAAAACGGATATCGTTGTGAAGCAACCTCGACTGAGACGAAACTAACAACATCTCGTAAAATGAAAGACAAAACTCTCATAGATCAGGAGAGATGAAAGGAAAAAAGGAAAAAGCAAAAAAAGTGAGTCCGAATAGTACCCCATGGCCTTTCTCTCCCGTCGCCGCACACAGTAGGGGTGGGCACGGGTCGGGCGGGTCGGGCATGGCCCACCACCCGAACCCGACCCGACCATGTCGGGTAGGAGAAAAACCAACCCGAACCGAACGATGGTGTACACCCGCCCGTGTGCCCGATTTTTTTGGTCGGGTCGGGTCGGGTCCGACCAAACCGAAGTAAAGCTGCATGAATTGTTCATGTTTTAGTCGGGTCGGGTTTGGTCGGGTATGGAAAAACAGCACCCGAGCCCTGAACCGAAAATTGATTTTTTTCGAAAAATTGAACCTGACCCGACCACATGTTCGGGCCCGCCCGAAACCCTTAGGGTCGGGCGGGTCCGTCGGCCCGCGGGTATTTTGCACACCCCTAGCACACAGGTATGAAACCCAAGGGGAGGAGGGGAAGGGAGAATAGGAGTTGTGGTGGCTAGAGTTGGGAGAGGGGGAGAGAGAATGAGATAGCGTCGGCGAAAAAAAAAATCTGTGTTCAATAGGGGTGAAATTGGTCATTAAAATCTCGAAATAATATGAGTAATCAGTAAAGTTACATACAATTATCAATTAGAGTTGATACTAGCCCTCCTTTGAAGACTTTTATCCCAAATCCCCCACTCATCAGGCCCCCCAAGAACCTAGTGGCCACAGCAGTTGTAGAATTGGATTCATTGGAATACAGCTAGCTTAGAAAGGACTCCAAGGACTCTTTTCAACAGCCTTAAGTTGCAGATAGGAGAGATATCCTTTGCTTGGCCCATCCAAAAACAAAAACAACAGTACCAATCAAAATAACTAGATATGGCACACTGTGGAGAACACGTTATACTAGTAGTGTCCTGCATTTTAGCGGCCGCCTCCAATCAAATGTCATTGTTCATAAGTTCAAGGAATGTGTGGCAATCAAACAAGAACGATTCACAGATCCAACCACCCCTACAAGAATCGAAAACTATTTGGTATCTGTAACTTTCAATCCTAAGAAAAACATCCCATTGAAAAGACATGAGATTTTATGGCACGAGCAAGAAAACTTCTTCAAAAAAACATGCTTTGATTTTCTTCACACCCCATGTTTCACTCCATAAAGGTATTCAAATTTATTGAAAAATACATACTCCCTCAATAAAGGTATTCAAATTTTTTATAGTCCGGTATTCCATTTTGGGCTGTCCCTCAATAAGTGTCCATTTTGTAAAGTCAGTGGGTAAAAGTTGGTACATTGTCTATTTTGTCTCTAAAAGTATATTCCATTTTGAAAAGTTAATGAGTAAAAATGTAATGATGATGGGTAAATAGAGAAAATGGAGGAAAAAGTTGATGTGAAAGGTATAATGATGATGTCTTTTTAATAAGTTAGAATTACGAAACAGGACACTTAAAAAGGGACGGAGGGAGTAATTTTTTCATTGGGAAAGAACAACAGCAGATACGTGGATACAGGGTGAAAGTCATGGCCGAGATGAGATGTAGTTGGTTAGCAAAATATTGGCGGCAGCCGGATAGGGTGGCTAATGGAGATCGCAAGCGGGGAGATGTCAGGAGGTGTGGTGCAAGGGGTTGTTGGAGTAGAAGCTTTGGTTAGAAAACTAGTGAAACCATTTTTTCAAGTGAAACCATTACACAATCAGTTCCTGTTTACAATTTCAGACTTTTATGGCAACAAGAAGGAACCAAAAGTTATACTTAAAACCCAGTTTAAGTGTTTTTGTGCCTTCAGAAACGAGCATAGCTATCCAACATTGTTTGCTTACAAACCAAAAACACTACGCAGATATCCTAATAAACTCAAATGCCTCAACAGGAAAAGAGGCACAAGAGGAAAGCCATGATTCATGACTGAAATAACAATACCTTGATAAATAAAGAGAGAGATGGCCAGGAAATGAACAAAAGCTCTCCGAACGCTCAAGCAACTACTCTGCCTCTTCCAAGGAGAAGCAACCAGACCTTTGGGACGGCTCTAAATAGCACAAGAAAACCCGAAGGACCTGCTACTCTCCATACAAATCAAAATTTGTGTTCACTTCTCTAGCACATCTCTCTTCCCAAACAAACAAATAAACGAAAGATCCTCACTCAAAAAAACCACCTTCTCAAGAACATTTTCTCGAGAGATGAACACTGCTAAAATACTTCGACAGAAATATAAATATACTAATACTAATTCCTACTAGCTGCAAAACTTATAGGCATGGTATATTGAGGGGTTCACCAATCCAGGCAAGCTCTTCATTGCCAAGCTCGAAATCAAAATCCGGAAGATCAGTGGGTGCGTTATCCTCAAACCCACACATTTGAAGATCTTCAAGGCTTCCAAAGTTGTCGAAAAGAGGAGTGAAATCGTCAAGGAAGAACGACTCGAGATCCATTCCCAAATCAAGACCTTCCCCCATTTGAGAAACCAGTAGCTCATCCATGTCAACTGCATTAGGCATTCTCTGCTCATCTTCTTTAGTCTCAGTTTGTGGCACCAATGTCTTGTCCACAGCCAGAGAATCAAGCACTTTATCACCGAACTCATTCTCAAAACCAACCACCACAGGACTGGTTACAACACCACCATTTATCACTGTTTCATTGCATTTTCCATCAAATTGAGAAGCTGAATCCAATTCGAGAACAGATGAAGGTGATGTGTGAGACGTGTTCACAGATTCCTCAGAAACAGCTGCGATTGAAGACGGATTGAATTCACTCTTCTCAGAAACAGCAGCAGCAGCAGCCTTGGATTCGAATTCCAGCTTCTTCGTATCATAAGCCCTGGCGGCTTCTTCAGCACTATCGTAAGTACCCAGCCAGACCCTCCTCCTCTGGAATGGGTCCCGAATCTCAGCAGCCCATTTTCCCCACCTCCGTTGCCGAACTCCCCTGTATTTTGAGCCACAGGTATTCTGATTAGGTGTTTTCGTCAAAACCCTTTTCTTCTTTGGGGTTCTCTCACCATTGTTGCTGTCTTGACATGAGTTCTCTGATTCAGCATTTTTCAGCTGCTTGAAACCCAAAAGAGGAATGCTAATCTCCTGAACCATGCGTTTTGGACCGCATGGCTTCTCATTGCTGCCCTCATCGTCGGAAGAGTCCGTAGCATAAGGATCGTTGCAAATCACACGAATTCTCTTCATTTTTCTGGTGTTTTCTTGAGAAGAAAAAGCTTTGGTTCTGGATTTCTGACACGGAGTTGCTTGATTCGATGGTGAGTCTGGCATTTTCGCTGAAGTCTCTCCAAAACCCCTCAAAATACCCGTAATAAAATCTTGTTGGGAAGAAATGAAAAGAAAAAGGCAGAAGGATATGGGAGGAAGGGTTAAAGGCAATAGCTACGCAAAACCAGATTTGTATATCAAGTATGAGGCCCTCTCAAGAACAAGAATAGATGGACAAATCGCTTTATGTGAAAACCGGGAAAACACTTTACTCCAGTACAAGTCCTGCATCCACAAAAACCCCAACAAAAACAAGAACCCTCTTCAGAAACGAAATTAAAACATCAATATATCAAAGATATCAAGATGAATGGACTCAAGGGTTTAAAAATATCTAGCGACCACCGACAAACCCCATCAAAAACAGGAACCCACTTCAGATCGGTGAAAGAAATCCACGAAAATCAAATAAATAAATAAATACTATGAAGAAAAATCACGATTTATCGACCACAAACAGAACCCCAAGATAAACAGGAACCCACCAAGAAAAAGAGAATAAATAATTAAAATACTTGTGTTCGCAAGGGTTTAAGAAAAGTTTAGCAACCACAGACAAAACCCCAACAAAAACCATTAACCCGCCTCAGATCCGTAACAAAAACCATAAAATACGAGGCATGTGCATGTATGGAAACAAGGGTTTAAGAAATAATCGTACCTCTTGGGCCTCAAAGGCATCGAAAAGGCTAAGGAAAAGAGGTGAAGAGAGCAGAGTTGTCGCATGCAGAGGGCGAAGAAAACAGACGCTAACGAGGTCAAGACCTTCAACGGAGCTCCAATCAAAGCCAAATCAGACCCAGTTGACATAAATCTTCTCTCCGCAAATCAGATTCTCAAAACCCTAAGAGAGAGAAAAGCCGTAAGAGATACAGGATTTATATATGTATGTGTTATAGCAAGTGTCTCCTAAAACCCCTCGAGTGCAGTAGTGTTGAGAGAGGATTTATTAGGATTAGAAATCTGTGGCTACGGTTTACTAGCTCTCTACAACGTGACAAAGATCAGTTTATAGGAATTATCGATTTGTTGCAGAAGAGTGATATAGACCACAGGGAGAGAGAAAGAGAGAGGGCTGCAGAAATGAAAACAGAGACGCAAATCTCTATGGAAAGACAGAAATATTAAAAGAATTATCGAAAACCCAAATCAAGAAATTCACGAGCAATTAAGCAATAATAAACTACAGTACCTCGTCTGTCTGTCTCTCTCTCTCTCTCTCTTCAGTCTTGGTCTCTGATATGGTTTGGTTTGTGCCCTCTTTCTCTGTCTAACTGAGAAATTGATTACTGGTATATATTCTTCACCCCTTGCCGCTTCGCCTTTCCCCAAGCGGTCAAAACGCATTAAAGTGGGCTATATTAATTTATGGTAATTAATTTTAAAATGTTATTGGTAAGAAATTAAATATGATGGGTAGGTGATGAGCTGGCATGGGGATAAGGAGCATCCACCATGCATGACACATACTGTACTATGCAGTATCATCTACTTATGTCATGAATATCATGCCTCAAAATAAGGAGGGAAAATATCACACGCTTGGTATAGCCCGTGAAGGGCACTGCCCAATCGATCTTTGACGCGCCGTCGGATCTGACGGCGTTTGGTCACGGGCAGAGGTGGGGCGTGGGGATCCCATCCCCACCGTTACTGACTTTCTGTTGGGAAGCGTAGAAAAAGAGAAGGGTCGAGTGAAGGCGTTACTGCTTTGACGATTACAGCTGTTGGGACTACGATTCCTCCGTATTTGCGATAGTGCCACTGTAATCCTTGCTCCCCAAGTTTTTTTTTTTTTTTTTTTCCCAAATAGGTATGTTTTCATTACTTGTGCTTTTAGTAACAGATTTTTATATTATTATAGCTTCTAAAAATCAGTTTAACAAAATTGTTTAAATACTTAATAATCCAAAGCTGCGTTCGGATCACTTTTAGGATTCTGCAAGAGAAATTTTCAAAAAATTAATGAGATTTTCATAATGTCAAAACTGCAATAAATAGGTTTATTAATTTCTACTAAAATTCAAAATCTAAAATTTGTAGCAAAATTTGAAGATATATTCTAAGCAATCGCAAACACGCCCTATGTATTGACTGCCAGATCCCGTGTCTTGAAAAGTATATCATAATATATTGTCAACTTAAATAAACTGGACGCCATACCTGCCTGATTGCTCTACCTGACAAATGTATCAGTTATCATTTTGAAACGAGTTTTTATTTGATCATAAAATGCAACATTTACATAGGCATACACTAGTGTCTAGTTCGTTCAATGCTCAGGGATGGAAAAATATCAATGATAACTTTTTCCTGTTGTTCTGTACATCAATGGGTCGGCACGCGTATTTGCGCTTGGAATTTACTCTCTTTTCTCGTAAAATAATTAAGAAAATTCTGCAACAGTAAAAAAATTAAAAAATGAAGAAAAAAGATAGATTTCAAGAAGCATTTGTTATGCTATTGATTGAACTTATTTTTTTTTTCAAGCAAAATAAAGTATATGTTTTATATTTTATAAAACGTGTAGCATAATAAAATAAAATGATGAAAAACTTAGAAAATTCCATGTAGGAGAAAGAGTTAAAGAGGGAGTTTTGTTTTATTTTAGGCAATTACATTCTTACAGTATATATAGTAAGTATAAATATTTTAGGTAGATTGATAGATTGCCTAAAATGTTTGATAGAAAAGTGACAAATTTATTAGGAGAAATTCTCTGTATCTTTTTAAAAAGAAATGATGCAAGGTTACAACCTTAACCTTAAAATATGTATACCTAGTCATTTCTCTTCGTTTTTTTATGTAGAGATGTCTGTACGTACATAAATTTGGATTTACAATTTGGCATTTAATATTAAAACTCGACAATTTCTTTACTAGATTTGGACAAATCAATAAGCATAAATCTCTTCTTCTCTTCCAAGATGTTTGTCATAAACCAACTACACCCACCCAAAAGAAATAAAAGAAATTTTATATTAAAGTGTCAAATTAACTCATGGTACTTGAGTTTTCACGGGGAGCAGGTTTAGAGTTCAAGGCTATAGATAACCTCTGAACTTCTGTTGACTAACAAACTAACACCCCGCTAAACTCTTTTTTAATCTTTATTCCATATCACTCAACTCTTTTTTAATCTTTCCATTGTCCTTTTTCAAGGTAAAATACTTCCATTATTATCCTTTAATAAAAATTGAGTTTTGTTCACCTTTCATTTAAGAGTGTGAATATTGCACTCCTTCCTATTAGTTGAAATGATGTAGATCTCACCACAAAGTATATGGATCCCATCACAAAGTGATGTCATGCTTACCAACAAATGTATTGCACAGATGGCTACACTATTTCAACTAATAAGAGGAAAGGTAATGTTCACCCGGAAGATGAAGAAAATTGCACCCTCTCATAAACCTACCGGCTACACCCTTCGAAAAGGTTGATTATACAATTGTAAGTATTTTTTTAAGCAAACATTGTTAACTTTATAAATTTTTAAATTTTGATTATGTCATTATAGATACTTTTAGCTATACTGTTAGTTGAATTATTGTATTATGATACAAACAAGTCAAGAAACATACAGTACATTTTTTGGTATCAAACGTTTGGCTTTACCAATCGGTTTGATGCTCCTTGAAAACGGCAGAGATGTTATTTTAGGACAGAAGAGACAAGATTAATTCAAAAGAGCAACGAAAGGGCAAATTAATCGAATAGAGTAATGATCGAAGGGGCATATTTTTAAGCTCACATAGGAGCTTGAATCTCAATGAAATTGCGATGTCATGATTCGTTAGTGTTGATGCGACAGATTAAGTCAAAGACCAATGAAAGGGCATATTAAACAAAAACAAGTCACAGATTTAAGATCGATGAAATTTGAAACTTTATTTTCATAGAAATTAATTAACATTTAATCAATTAGCATAGAATTTTATGACTTTGCACTGAAACGTAATGTAATCATCTAAAGGATAAATTTGGCCCCGTTTGATAACGGGTTTGGGAGTTGGGATTGGAGTAATAATCCCATGGGATTATTAATACTTTGTTTGATAACAAAAAAAGGTTCGGAATATTAGTCCGTTGGGATGCCGAATCCGGGGATTAGGGGGTATTAGCAATACCCCGTGGGACTTGGTATTCGTAGTCCGATCCCAACTCATTCTCATTACTAATTCTTTTTCATTATCAATTTCTTCTATCAATCCAATCCCATCATCTAATCCCATCCCAAACAAACATACTCATTATCAATCCCTTCTCATTAATAATCCCATCTCATTTTCAATCCCAATCCTAATCTCATCTCCTTACGAATCCCATCTATTTATCCCCGTTATCAAACGGGGCCTTTGATATTAGGGTATGTTTGATTGCAGATTTTATTTTGGGGGGATTCGTAATGAGGTGGGATTATGATTGGGATTGAGAATGAGGTGGGATTATTAATGAGGGGATGAATTATTTATTCATGTTTGTTTTGCACTAGATTCGATTGTAGGATTGTAAATAACATGTTTGTTTTGGCTAGAATTAGAATTGGGATTGATGTGAGTTTTTACACTGGTTTTGTTCAATCCCATGGGGATGGGATTCGTAGTAACACCCCCCAAGGTATTGCTAATACCCCCATTTGGGGGATTAACAATCCCATGGGACAACTAGTCCCACCCATAAAAACATTAACAAACAAGGTATTAGGAGCCCCATAGGATTATTAATCCAATCCCCCTCTTAAACCTCCTATCAAACACGCCCTTAGAGTATTGACTGCCTAGGGCATTTCTAAGGGGAGAAGCCAAATTTTGTACCAAAATTGATTCCCTAAGTGGAAAATTGAACCATTATAATAAACCCTCTCCAAGGGCATCTTCAATATTTTAATTCTCTATCAATTGTATAATACTTGAATTTAGTACTTGCCTTAGTTCTTACAAAATACTCCCTCCGTCCCAGTTTGTTTGTCTAATTGTTGAAATACGTGTTTTTCAAAAATATACTTATATCTTACATTTTATAATATTTTTTTTTATTTTGAAGATTTTGTATAATAAAACTAATTGAGATCTATCAAACAAGATCCATATTGCATATTAAAAACATTACGAATTGAAAATTATAGCCAATTCTTTGAGAGGTCAAACGCTCTCAAAAAGTCAAAAAGGGGACAAACAAACCGGGACGGATGGAGTATATTGATGACTTGTCAATATATATGTCATCTAAATTAAAGTTTGAAAAATAAATCCGTTGGTGAAAAAAGATGTCTATACCAAAACTTTTAACATTATTTTTTTGGTATAAATATGCACGGTATAGGGTTGGGAAAAAAGTTTTACCTTAATTTAAAGCCATATTTTTTAGAAATTTTTGTTACTCTATGCAAAAACAAAGAAAAAGAAGAAGCTTTCGAATGATAAAGGAAATAAATTGTAATTTTTTTTGTATGTATGGATGCATATGCATTTGACTTCAAAAAAAAGTCAAAATTAAGTTGTTTCAAGTTTCTAAAAAAAATATTAAGGTACGAAACTATAATTCCTTTGTATTTATGCCTACATATGTATTTGACTTCAAAAAATCAAATTTCTTTTCAAGTTTTGTAAAGAAAAAAAATGCTTATACATGCATTTTTAAAAACAATATATGTGTGTGTGTGTGTGTTTAATTTTGAAAACATGTAAGATATGTATAATAAATTGATCTCTGTTAAATAGTTTTAATTAGGAACATGAATGTGTTTTAAAACAAGTTTACAAGGACATTCATGTCATGCCATCATTTTAAAGTGGTAATGACATGGATTTAGTAGCTAATGTTGGCAATTTCCATTACCTAGTAATGGTCTTCTAACACCAAAGGGTGGTCTTCTAACACCAAAGGGTGACTGTAGCCAACAAGTAAAACAAATGGGAGGTAAGTGCAATTTTAAAAATGTGAGGGGAGGTTTTTGTCTTTCTCAGAAACCTTAGGGAAGGTAAATGAAATTTACCCTAAATTTTTTTAAATGTAAAATTTCAGTTCAAATAATTTAAGCCCAACCCATTTTATTTTCAGCCCAACCCGCCACTCTCTCACTCGTTGTTCTGCAAAAAAAATTATATGTAAAAATTCAATCCAAATAATTTTAGTCCAACCCATTTTGTCTTTTCATAGTTGGTTTTTTCGCATCTCTGCTTCTTCTGTTACCACTCAAGTACGTCGAATCACAAGTCTTTAAATATGTAAGTATTCCTTTGTTATGCAGAGCACTATCTGGTGTGTTTAGATTTGTACCTATGTTATTAAATTCAGTGCACTAGCTGATGTGCTTACATTTTTATTGATTTGGTTGTGTAGAACATTGACTGGTGTGCTTACATTGGTTTAAAATCTTAGTTATTACAATCTTACTCATTTTAGTTTAAATTATAATGGAACAACAACAAAAAAATGGAGGAAAAAATCTTTTGTCATTCTTCAAACCAAGACGGTGAAAACTGATCTTCGTAACAAAATGGAGAATGATTTTTTTGCGAATTCTATGACTATGTGTACAAATTTGCCTCTTTTTGATTTCTATATACATATTTTTTGTTAACCCATGGCAGAATCAATTCCTGATTCTGCCCTTATCCTTGTCCATCTAAAACATTATCTGTATATTTTTAGAAGAGAGTTGTCCCATTCTATTTTTCTATTCTTAGAAGAGAGTTGTCCCTCTCCAACTAGGGCAATGAAAGCCCATCACATCCTTTTCTCTTCTTAGAAGATATTTGTCCCATTCTATCACAATTACAGCTAGGAGAAGGAGTGAGATTCGTTTGTAGGAATTTTATCCCCTTTGGCTTTTTCATCCATCATGTGAGGTTGAAAGTCCATCTTGATAAATTAGTTTTATTTTCTTGAGATTAATAAAATCGATCCTAAATTTTAACAAAAAAATACACTGATACTCCACGCGTACATCCAATAATGCAGAGAAACATGATTCTGATTCCGTTTAGTACATTACAGTATTAAACTTTAATTTTCCGCATAAAAATCTTGTACGACATACATACGATTTGCAACAGTTTAAACAGTACTCGTGCACGTGATTGGGTCTGCCTCGTGACAAAGCATATTTTATACAGTAATAAATCAACGGCCAAAAGTATGCCGCGGCAGGAGGAAAAGGGAAAAACAATACAATAAGCATTGGAGGGCTGTGGACCCCCCACCAACCCCTTCCAATCCGTACGCCAACTAGTAGCCATAAAAGTGAAAAGAAAAGGAAAGGCGTAATTACAAAAAATACCCCAAAACTATCACATTTTTTCAACATTACTCCCTCAACTAAAACACGTACCAATATAACCCCCCAACTATCAAAACAAAGCAACATGACCCCCTCCCTCCATTAAGGGTATATTTATTTTTTCTGGGTTTTTGATAGTTGTGGGGGTCATGTTGGTACGTTTTTTAGTTGAGGGGGTGACGTTGCAAAAATGTGATAATTGAGAAGGTGTTTTTAAAACTAAGCCAAAAGAAAATGATATGAATGATCCTCTCCCTAATCAAATTCCTCTGTACCTCTTGTGCTTGCTAAATCCATATTCACCCAAATTAAATAATTTCTTGATTTTTTGTGTGATTTATTTCGGATTCCACAAAGATTATTTAAACTGCTCATTATTCTTAAAAGAAATTCTATGTATTCTTGTAAAAAAATAGCTCAATTCGATATCAATAAGATCTTTTTAAGAAATCGTTATAAAACATTAATCTGAAATTGAGTGTGTTTTGCTATGCCAAACAGGAATTTAGTAAAAGCACAAGAAAGGACCCCCTCAAAGCAAAGAAACAACGCCCCTGCCGTCCATTTGGGACAGCATAGTCTCTGGATTCGAAAAAGCAAGGATTAATTATTCGGTGCCCAAGGGCAACAACATGTGATGTTCTATTTTCCTTCGCCATCCTATTTAATGTTAAATCCATACACTTTAACCTTTATGATAAACCACACTTAAATATTTGTCTTTTAATGTTCAAAATATCATTTGCCAATCTTGAATCCATATTATCAATATGTAGTAGTAGAGGACAATGGCGTAGCCATAAAGATATCTAAATGGGGCCATGATGAAACAAACAAAAACTCTGGTGATAGTCAACCATTAAAGAACATCCCATCAACTCACAACCCGATAGTTTTTGGCAATGCGACGGTGATTTGTGAATTGCATCATGAAAAACGAATGAGAGTTTTTCGATCGATTATGAGTACTATTTTGTTTACCTACCTAAACAATGGGTGAATATTACGCATTGTTCATATGGGGTGCACATTACTCACATTTCATAAAATTCACGCTGGATTTTCATTTTAATGACGAGAAACAATCATTTGTGGGGGCTTGTTTTTTTAACTATTCAACCAAGTCATTCCCATTTTGATAAGTATTTGATCCATTAACATGTGTCTTGCACTAATTTTTGTTGTCCAGAAGTCAAACAATTTAGATAGTTTCATTTAGTCGCCCACATATATCTAATTGAGATGCTTTTTATACATAAATGATAAAGAAGATTAAGACGTTAAAAATGACTTTGACTATTATAGTGGGCGATATTCGATAAAGTAGAGATAGTGTTCAACCTATTTTGAGTTATTTAATAAAATATTATTGATATGTGCGTAGTTATACGAGTTGGCTTGACTACACTCCCTCCGTCACATTTTGATGGTCTCATGTAACATTTTGGGACATTTCAAATCATATGTCCATTTTCAAAAACTAACCATATAAACTTGAAAATTTTTCATTATTACTCTTATGTTTACGTTGAATTTCTGCTACATACGACAATCATATAACTTTTTGGTAGTGAATACTAATTGAAAAATAAATACTCCCTCCGTTCTTTTTTTTTTCACAAAAAAATTGTTGCATCTCAAAACTAAGTGAATAATAGATAATGAATTTTCTCTTTTACCCTTTCACTTCTAAATTTATACTACTAAAAAAGTACAAAAATGTAATGATCGAAGGATAAAACTAGAAAAAACAAATTTCCAAAAGTGCAATGATTGTGTTTGCTTAGTTAGTTGAAATTTTCAGATGGAACTAAAAAAATGGAGATGGACGAAGTACGTTTCGATATATAATCATTATTAAGGATGCGTTTTTGTAAACTTATAAGTTTGAAATTTATTTAGATATTTTTTATTTTTTGTAAGTTTTTATTTAACTTTTCGTCGTAATTTTCAGTGTTAATCATTCGTCTCGACGAGACAAATCGAAAAAGTAAAAAAATATGGACGGATGTTGAAAAAATTAAAATACGACGGCATTTAGACAAGCAAAACAACTATTTGATAATTTTTTCGTCTTTATTGAACTTTTGTTTTGTTTTTGTCATAATTTTGTACTATATAGATTGCTCTCATTGAGATGGATGATTAATCCAATAGTATCAAGCAAATCTAACAAAAATTTAGAAAAAAAAACGAATAAAAAACACAAAATGATGAAAATAAGTTAAGTTTACAAGAACCCACCCTAATACTATTTGGCTCCATTCTTGTAAACTTATTTTTATTCTTCATTTTGTATGTTTTGTTTGTCTTTTCAGATTTTTTTGTTAGATTCGCGTCATATTTTTCAGATTAATTATAGACAAAAAAGTCTAAAAAAGTTCAAAATTATGACGTAAAGCAAAAAAAAGTTCAATAAAGACAAAAAATATCAAAACAACTGTCCTATTTGTCCAAATTATCGTCTTATTTGAATTTTTTGAACATCGGTTCATATTTTTATACTTTTTCAGATTTGTCTTGTCGAAACGAACGATTGATCTCAAAAATTACAACAAAAAATAATAATAATAAATTCAGACTTTTAAATTTACCAGCAAAGTAACTTTACTCTATTCGATTAAAGTAAAAGTAACAGTATACACAACGACAACCGCCACTAGCAGAGGAGTATATACCACTCCTTGGCAACGTCAAGAAACAAATGTTACAAATCGGGTTCGTTTCGGTATTTGAATTTTGAATTTTTAATGGAAAGAAATAGAAAAAAAAATGAAAGTAATAAAATTTAGGGAAAAATTCAAAATACCCCCCAACCTATACACCCAAATTCAATTAGACTCCCAACCTTTTAAAAACTTCAATTTTACTCCCAACGTTATATTCCGTTAATCAAAATTCTTCCTTCCGTCCAAATTACTAACGGATTCCGTTAAAAGCTCCGTTAAATAGTATTCGGATAGAATTTCGATGATCCGAGCCGCTCAACGTGTTCAAAACGTGATTTTAAGGGTAATTGCGCGAAATCAGCAAAAAAAATGATCGGGAAGGGCTTCATCTGAACAATTTTTTATTGAATGGTTCAATAAAAAACTGTTCAGATGAAGCCCTTCCGATCATTTTTTTTTTGCTGATTTCTCATGAGTTCCCTTAAAATCACATTCTAATCACATTAACCGGCTCGGATCATCAAAATTCGATCTGAAAAGGGGAGGTACAGACCGAAGCAAAATTCGGACGTCCGTACTTGAATAAAATCCGGATCGATCCACACCTCCCCTTTTCCAATCGAATTTTGATGATCTGAGCCGCTCAATGTGTTTAAAACGTGATTTTAAGGGTACCTGCAAGAAATCAACAAAAAAAATGACTGGAAAGGGCTCTATTCAATAAAAAACTGTTCAGATGAAGCCCTTTCCGATCATTTTTTTTGTTGATTTCTTGGAAATACCCTTAAAATTACATTTTAAACATATTGAGCGGCTCGGTTCATCGAAATTCGATCAAAATACTATTTAACGAAGCCTTTAACGGAATCCGTTAGTAATTTGGACGGAAGGAGGCATTTTGATTAACGGAATATAACGTTGGGAGTAAAATTGAAGTTTTTAAAAGGTTGGGAGTCTAATTGAATTTAGGTGTATAGGTTGGGGGGTATTTTGAATTTTTCCCTAAAATTTATTGAAGACCGTAAACTAAGGGATAATCCAAAATTCCAAAACTCAAAATGAACAAAGTCTCAATTTTATTAATTTTCCTAAACATAAATACACTACACCGTAAACGTAGAAAAGTGAAAGAGCATGGGCACGAGTCACGTGATCGAGATATATCTGTCGATGATGACAATCACCATAACCCCCATCATGGTTACATGATAAGCATATACATATACACATACATGTAGTGCATATAGAATGTACATACATGTTGACTAATGTGATGAGAGAGAGAGAGAGGAGAGAGAGAGAGAGAGAGAGAGGAGGTCAAGTGGACCACGCAAGTGGAGATGAGTGGCCACCGCTCCTAGAGGATCGCTTCGGTTTCCCGCCATATCGCCGATGTGGAACCCACCGCCTCACTTTTTTCCCGCCTTAAACGCCCCCCTTTTCACGTTCAAGGCGACACGTGTTCTTACTCGGGACAAATGGCAGCCATCTGTGGGCCATAGTGATGACGAAGCGGGCCAGGCTTTGGACTGGGTAATTCCGGAGACGGTTTCCGCATGTGCGACTAAAAACTTGCCGGGTGGTTTCCAAGTGGAAGGTTCCTAGGGTCATTAAACGAACCAAACAGTTTGAGATTGGTTCGAATTTTAGCTTGTTTAAATTTATTTATTTAGGGAAAATGCTGGCTCATGACGTGTTTTGATAATTAATATCTATTAAGAACATTTTCAATATTAACAAATGTTTTTAGCTTGTTATTGACAATCATTAATTATCAAAACATGTCATTGGCCTTCATTTCCCCTTATAAAAAATATAAGCCAAGTTCAATCATTTTTTTTTTTTTTTGTTTATGAATTCAAACCAAGTTTAAACATACGGATGTTTGGCTCGATAGACTAATAAACAAATAAGTCATTCTAAAAATAATAAACATATAGGGGTACGTAAATAAATATTTCAAAATATAATATATGAGTTACGTTCAATATAGATATGTCACAAGTTTTATATAGTACTCTTGCATCAAAAAGAAAACCTTTTAGGTGAGATATGGAAATTTAGGGCTACAAATCGTATATAATTCTTCCATGGAGTAATTCAAACAAGATATTGAGCAAATTCGGGCTGCTATCACATTTTTTAGCTAGGGTATTCTCGGCAAAGATTAGAGAGGTAATTATGTAGTAATATACTTTATTTTTCCTTCTTTCATTTAAACTCTACTTAGCTTGCTTTTTCTCTGTAATTGTTGTTCCTAAAAGTTCGAAACTTCATGAGCCTAAGCTTATGCTTGGAAGCTTGAGATTAACTTGTATATTTTACAAGCCAAGTCAAGTTTCTCACGAATACAAAACTTCAAATGCAAGTCAAGCTTAAACCATTAGTCCCTAAAAGTTCTTAAGCTCAAGCCAAGCTTGAATATGGGTAACAAGGAGTCAAGCCAAGCTTGAACAATGTTGTTGTTGGGATAATGGGATGGTTCAAATTCCAGATTAATTAAAAGTCTTGCACATGGTTTTTTTTGTCTCTGGAACCGAAGTGATGCTGGTGTTGGCTGATTCCCTTCAATGCCGTGTGAACTTCCAACTTCCTTGATGGGAACATGTATCATGCCTTTTATGCGTGGGTCAATAGATGTATATATAATGTCATGAGGGAATTCTTTTTCAACAGAGAGTGAGGTGAGGTGAAAAACAGTGAGTGCAAGTGTCAAGTCTTGTGCTTAGTGTGAGAGTGGGTGTATAAGGGGTTAGGTTTGGGTTTTTAAACTCGGGTGTTCTTTTGTACTAATTCTCTCATAGTGAAAGAATGAGATCCTCTCCGTGGAGTAAACGTGTTATTGCTGAACCACATAATTCTTGCGTGTCTCTCTATTTTATTTTTCATCGTACTTTCATTGGTTGCGATTGTGGTTGTGTTTGAATCTCGGTATTTAGATGCTTCCGCGTTTAATCCGAACAGTTGTGCTTGGCTTGTTTGACTCGATTAGCACCCGCAAAGGTTCGTTCAATGTTTTTGTTGTTTGGGACTAAAAATGTTGAGTGAGTTGAATAAATGGAAATAAAAGCCGTTTTATTGTGTATGTCTTTTTGACAAGAAATCCTTTGGAAAAGGAAATTTTCATTCTTTTTGGCAAGGATTATTTTGCTTGTAAGTGATTTCTAGTGGAAAATTTAAAGATGATGGTTCTACAACTTTTCTAATAACTAAACACATGTAAAGTTACAAATAAATTTAATTTTTTCATTATTTTTCATCCTTTCCATGCAACTTTAATAGGGCCGGAAAACCCATCTATACTTTATTATTTTCTAAAAAAATTGTTTCGATTATTTGGACTTTAGTTGATGTATTTGAGAAAAATAAACTATCTCGATATTTGTGTCTCATGGACGTTGAACCGTTAGTTTAGTTCAAACAATATGAAAAACTAAGCCTCCTTTTCATTATTGAGGGAAGCTTTATGGGAAATAATTTTCTTCGCTTTGGATCAGAGAAAATCATTTTCTTGATCGGAGAAAATCATTTTCTCACCACATCATTTTCAAAATATGTGTTCCATTAAACGAAATTCACAATTTTTCAAAATTTGTCTCCCATTATTGTATGAAATTCGTTAGACAAATTACTCCAAAAGACAAATTTTAGATAGTATTCAAGAAAACTATATTGCGAAATTTGTTTACATTATTTGATCAATATTACTCCTCCTATTGTCTAGTTTCTTCAAAGTTTACCATATTTTTTAATATGGACAAAACGAAATTGAAAATCACAAAATGGTAATGTACCGAGATCATCCATTAATTCCTAGCTAACTCATGCCACTGATGGCTTCAGGTAGCGCATCTCTCCCACCCTTCTCATTTGTTAGTCATTTTTACCACTTTTTGTTGTCTTAAAAAGATTGCCTCAGTTGAAAAGTAATGAACAAAAGTTGCTGAATTTATTCTTGATTACTTGTCATTTACTCTTGCAATTGATTTACTAACAACAAGAAAACGTAATGATAATATTTTTAAAAGACTTTAAGGATAAAAAGAGGAAGGATAGTGATTTTGGTGCTCAAAAAATTCCTGTTGGCATTCCAACAAGTGGAGTGCCCACAAGTATTAAATTTTGGAGTTCCAAAATCAAAACCCAAAGAGAAAATAATAACATGACAAGTGCAATTTCGATATTTCTTTAATAATTGAATTCTCAAAAAGGGCCAACAAATGACGATGGAGGGAATAAGTACAAGTTTAGATTGGCAGTATTGCATCAGGAACGTATTCTAGAGAAAAAAGTAAAATGAAGTAAACAAAAAAGAAATTATTATGACAAAAAGTGCTAAAAATGACCAATAAATGAAAACGGTGGGAGAACTGGGCTACTGAAAGCCGTTTTTTTTTTTTTTGTGTATGTTTTATTGACAAAGAAATATAGAAAATTTTGAAAAACTGAAAAACATCACAATCTTCCAAAGTGGACTTATCAAAGAAGCCTGCACCACCGCCACCGCCGGTAACAAAATTTCCGAGTTTGATAACGATTCGTCAAAGCCGGTTCTAAAGCTCTACGTTGTCATTTCATGTGCTACCAAATTATTTAGCTTCAATTTGAGGGATCAAATTGGCTGCTTGATGAACAGCATAATCGCCCAATTTAAAAACTTTTTTGTTAGTGGAAACAAAACGATAAAATGCTAAATTTTTTATTATTAATAAATATGATATGATAACATACATTAAATTTTTAGTTTTTTTTTGCTAGTGAAAACGAAGAGTGTGTAACCTCAAACCTCGACATCAACATAACAACCTTCGGATAAAAAAAAAAGAAAAAGCTAACAACATTTGATATTTCAGAGCCCATAGGCCATCATGGGTCCACCGGAGCGTGATGGTAGGGCCACCAAATTTATGAGAGACATTTTAAAGGAAGAGCAGGTCAAATTGCATGAAATCATTTAGTATAATTAAATTTTGTTCACCTATATATAGTTTGTTTTGAGTAAAATTTATATAAGAGATGATATGTATTTGTTTGGTTTGGGATGGATAGAAGTACTAGGTGGATATAAAGATTAACTCTTTGTTCTTTTCCCTTCTCAAAAAGAATTTTTCAAAAAATTCTCCCTAAATTCCTCGTACTTCTAATATTTTTCTCTATATCTCTCTCCACTTATTACCCCTATTATTTTTCAAAAAAAATTTCAAAACACAAACCAAATAAAGCATTAAAGTGGGCAGTGACAGTTTCGTAATTAAGATGGCGGATATAATAATACCACCTCTCTCCCAATCCATGGTCTATATCCAGATGACGAAAACCGGATATAGATATTTCGGATATATTATCAGAGACAATAACACATCCGCTTATTATATTCCGTCGGCAAAAAGCCGGAAAGGTACATAAAAAAGAACTGATTCTGTATGGGCATTTTTTTTAAACCTCCTGTATGGGCATTGGTATTTTGAAACCTGGGCCTATACTCATTTTCCACCCATAAAAAGGGCCCATGTCTTTGTGCTCTCCCATGCTTCTATAATACTACCCTCGTTCGATCCATACCCTGTGCAATTATGAGAGCCCATAAAATAGGGCCATGAAACACAACGAACCTCCTGCAGTAGTCCAGGTCCTTTTTTTTTTTTTTTTAAATGCAATTTTTTTTATTATTAATCTTTGAATATGTTACAAAGATTAATAGGACAAAGAGAGAGGCATTGTATCCCTAATAAAGCTAAGAATAATGTTTTGCCCAGTCCGAGATCCAATCCGTCGATTGGCAAGGAACCAACCAATAGTCCAAGTCCAATTGCGTATTTTAAATGACGACAGAGTTAAGAATTTAATTTGAGGGTAGGGGTGCCAACAATTTGGGTGATTTCTTTGCAATAGTTTCAATTGATGGGAAATTTTTGACCGGTCCCATTTTTTGGTTGGAGTTCCGTGCAGACGCCTTTTTGTAGTGCAATCCCGTCCAGACCATTATTAAAGATGTTTTTATTACCATTGGCACTATTCGTTTTTTGTTTTTCTTTTTGATCAACACACATTTAATTATATTGCAAGCGCCCGAAGTCAAAGAATATATCTAAAATTTTGGAGTGAATCAAAACCACCAAAGTCTAAGGCATGAACGACTGTACAATAGTACTTAGGCTAATAGGCTCTACTACACATACTGCCTAGGTATTCCAGCAAGAGGGGCCGATATAGGGTCCATCGTCAACTTGGAAGTAGATAACCCAACGGGAACCCATCTCAAACCAATAGGCATGTAGCACCGATGCAATCTTCAAGACCCACATATTTGTTTTCGCAAAGTGCATCGCTGGCCGGCTCTTAGCGCGAAAAATCTCCAACTAAGTCAACTTGTCCTTGCAACCACGAGCAATGGACGCCACTCCTGGACAAACTCACACCCTTTTGTAGGATTCACACCCTTAAAATCTATATCCCTTTGCAGAATTCACACCCTTTTGTAAAATCCACACCCAATCTACACTATTCACATCTCTTTGTAGAATTTCAATTCAGACTCTATTTGCACTATTCACACTCATTTGCAGAATGAACTCCATCTGCACTATTCAGACTCCTTTGCAGAATGCACACTCCATCTCCATCTGTACTATTCACACTCCTATACAGAATACACACTTCATCTACATTATTCACACTCCCAAAATTTACACTCTTGCGCAGAACCTAAGATCTCAATTAACATGAAACTAATATACAATTAACAATTATTGTCCGTGGACGTCCATTTTATCTCATGAGATTTGCATTTCTTTGATGTTTAGGCTCTGCCTATAGAAGAATAATCACGTTTTGTCAAAAAAAAAATTAAATTAAATGATTACACGGAAAGAAGCGAACACCACCGAAAAAAAAAAAAAAAAGCGAAAAAGGCGAACACCACGCCACGCAGCAACAACATGATCTTGGCAGATCCAACGGCGAAGATCGCCAGCTGCCGTAGTCTCCTCGCCGTCCGACGCCCCAGCAAACTCCCTCTCATCACCGCCCCTTCTGTCTCATCAACGTGTGAAACTCGGGGACTTGCCGGGTGATCCGAGCCACGGCGGGACGCGATTCAGGAACGGGGTGACTCGGTCGCCAGGGGATTCCATGAACTCGTCGCCGATTGTGGTGGGGTGGTTTTGATTTGAGTTTCGTTTGTTGAGTTATGGGTAAAACGACGTCACGGGTCTCATCTTGGGTTCTTCAAAGGTGGAAGGCCGAGGTGGAGGAGAGCGGGGTATTTTGGGCACATCATTTAAAAAACGAGGTTTCAACGGATATGGTTCGTCACGCGCTGGGCTGGACGGGTAGATAGGTACAAACGGGGCCGGCTTGAAAGAAGCGCGTTTAAATTGAGGGTGGTATTTCGGTCAATAGAATTTCGGGAAAATGCCGGCCAAGAACGTATTTTGATAATTAATATTCGTTAAGAATATTTTCAGTATTAACAAATATTTTTAGCATGTCTTTAACGGATATTAATTGTCAAAACAAATCCTAGGCCGTTATTTTCCCTAGAATTTCTCTAAGTATAGTGGGGTTTTATACGACTTTGAAGACAAGAAAGGATTGCATATTTGCACGAGCATAAAAGAGTTGTGCAAAAATCATGTTCCTTCCACGCAAACAGAGGAAAAAGAAACAAATTTGGGATCATAATAAATTGAGAAACTGCATTAATTAATACTACTATTTCAAAGTAAAAAACAACAATAAATAAGCTTAGAGCACGCAAATGAGATCTGTTACTCACTCTCTTGGCCTTTTTGCCTGGAAAAGGATGAGCACATTTTTAGCCATCTCCTCTCCATTAACAAGAACTCTTGATTGGAAACTCAAAATAGATTCACCTCCAGAAAAAGCAAAAAGCAAAAAATAAAATACTATAAGCAGTCCAAAGAAAGGTAGAGGAATTTTTTTCCATCTTCAACCACTGCTCCTCAATTTCCATGACATTTTGAACTTCTTACCCACAGGCAATTCCAACCCCGTGATATCTACCATCATACTCTTCTTCTTGTCTCCTCCATCTTCCAACTTCTGAGGAAATTTCTGTTCCGTCGCGCTTATCTCCACTTTCGAAGTATCAACAACTGGAATTCCGTCAACCTCGAGTGCAAACTTCCCCCCAAATCCTTCCAGTCCCAACACAATCACCCTTTCGATGGTCCAACCGTTTTCTAGAGCAAATTTACTCTCCTCAACATCTGACCACATCTTCACTGTTCCATCGCTCACACTCGAGTAGAAATCAACATACGACGAATACCCATTTCCCAGTTTCATCTCTGGGAGCTCATCATCGTCCAGGTAAAGATTTCCTTTGGCTTCGCCCTCTTTCGCACCCGCCGGGAAGGTCACTATGAGGCTAAAAGGCGTGGTTCTTGCTTCTTTGGAGATCAACCCACCTTGTTGCATTGGGAGAATGGTGTTTTGGTACAAATGCACATTGATCACATGCAATGGTGCATCAAGTGTCAAGTAATGAGACTCCTTTGACACAATTGCCTGTGTCATGTCAAATAAACTGTACCAAGTACCGGGGGGGAATAGAACTTTCACTTCTGATTTCCCCTCCTCAAGAACTGGGGAAACCATAACGCTGCTTCCTAACAAGAACTGTGTGCTCAACCCGTAAACCTCGGCCAGATTTGGGAAAGAAAAGAAAAGTGGCCTAGCAATTGGCGCACCGCTCATATGAGCGTCATAATTCAATGTGTACAGATATGGAAGCAACTTATACCTCATACCCAAAGCATTTCGCGCAGATTCAGCCACTGATTCCCACTGATAAAGCTCTTGCCTTGGGGAATAGAAATTTGCATGATCTCTCGAGAAGGGGTAAAAGGCACCTAGCTCGATCCAACGGTTGCAGAGCTCTTCTGTAGGTGCTGGATAGAACCCACATATATCTGAACCAACCATAGGAACCCCAAATATGCCAAAGTTTAGCATAGTGGAAATCGAGTATTTTAGATCATCCCAAGTCGCCTTATTATCACCGGTCCAATGGGCAGCATAATGGCCTGAACCAACAAAAGTGGAACGCGTTAAGATAAAAGGCCGCTTCCCCTCAAGGCCTTGAAGAGCAATGTGAGTTGCAATGGTTTCAGAGAAACCATAGAGACTATGGGCATCATACTCCAAAACTCCATTGTAATGAACTGCACTAGTTGCTATGGTCTTGAACCCTATCGGAACTTGCAAACCAGAAGCATTAATCTTGTAAGGCGGATCGTCCCACCTTGATGTCGTTATGTTTTTGCAATCCAGACAACATATCCAACCAGGACCGGTCCCAGTCGGGCATTGCTTTCCCTTTGGGATAGTGCACAAACCAGAACAAAAATTTGATGCTTCGTTCATGTCGATCCATAGGCCATTCACAGGGACAAGTTCGTGGAATCTCTTGATTTCATCGACCCACCAGTCAACTGTTTTTGGGTTAAGGTAATCAGGGAAGTTAACTGCTCCAGGCCAGACTTGGGCAAGATAGGGTTTTCCCTCATATTTTATGAAGACATCATTGGCTATGCCTCTTTGATAGACGCCGTAAGTGGAATTAACAGAGATTCCAGGGTCAATGAGAACAATGTACTTCATGCCTTGGGAGTGGATTTTGTCTAGGAATGCTAGTAACTTTTCGCGGGGGTAGCTGATGGGGTTGAGGGTGAAGTCCTTGTGGAAATCCATGTGATCATCATCGTTCCATATCACGTCGAGTGGGATTTTTGCCTTCTTGTAGTTCTCAACTACGTCTTCAACTACAGACAGGTTATGGTAACCCCATCTGCATTGGTGGAATCCTGAACCATAAAAAACAAGTAAAATATTTCAGTTGGAGATCCGTTCCTAAATTTCCATCGTAATGGTACACACAAAATCTTGATACCTAATTCTCATGCAAATGATATGGCATTCAAGAAAAATTACTACCCAAGTGAACGGGGATCCTGCTACGAAAAGAAAGGACAACAATCAAGCAAATCTGCAACAAGAGTTAGACAATGCACCATGTCCAAGAGCAACATCTGTAGAAATTAACTTCCAACATGAAGATCGAGATATGGACTTGGCAATGTTGGCATTTATAGAGGGAGAAAAGGATTTCTGTTATGAAAAGTCTAGTCAGATTATTTCTGAAGGACTGACTGTCAAGACTACTCAACTTAAGGAAAGGTACCAAATCCAAGAGCAGTGTGATATCAGTAATCCATATGCAAAAGGCAAATCGCTATGCATTAGTTAGGCTAATTCCTAAATTTTTTTTTCTGGGATTTGAAGCGATTTGCTTTCTTGTTTTTTCTAAGCAAGCTGTACCAGAGCAATGTTTTCAGATTAAACCAACATTGTTAGGACGAATGTGGAAAATGATTCATTGCAAAGCCAACTTAGTCTTGAGGTGCTGCAACATAAAATGGCACATAGTAACATCAGGGATGACACCAACTTCATTTCTGGTAATTCTGTCGACCAAACAAAGTGAAGCTGAAAACTCAAAATCAGTTTTCATGGTTTGATTCGTTTCTCATGTGATTATGCCCAATCATTTGCTAGAATGCTACCTTAGTTTTTGTCCCCACCCATGCAAAGAAATCAACTTGATCAAATATCAATCGACACATAAACAAGTCACTTTAAATGGATGACCTAAGCATAAAATTTTATTTGTTGTCCATTTTTGATGATTTGTTCATGGGTTTGTCAATGTCTCATAAAGTTGATTTTTTTTACATGAATATGTTCTCTACAGGTTCTACAAGACTAATGGTTAGGATCATGGCAGAACAAAAGAATGGTTTGGCTTGGAGGGATATGGTGAATTGTATGGAGGCGAGCTTACCCCGAATATCCCCTCACTTGTAAGATGCCTCCGCAGTACTTAAGGCTGGGCCTAATAGCCTAGTAAGTTTCTAACATGAATGTCGGCAAAAGCCATAATCACCGACATTATTAGCATAGGCGGGACCATACCAAAAAAAAGGAGAAAGAAAGAAAGGACAACTTTCTGTTCAGGACCAGAAAGTGATAGGTCGATTATCCAGTTTTCACCCCATGTGGGAGAAGATAATGTTTACAAGGACAACATGATATGCACGAGTTTTGTAGTCATTTTCTAGGATCCCCTTGTTGCTTTTCACTTTTCAGCAAAGAAAAGAAGGCAAAGCTTCCATAATTAGATGATAATAAAGCTTCCATAGTGATTGATCGATTATCTTTGACTGTCTCGAGGTTATCTAGTCGCGGAGAAAAGAAGACAAAGCTTCCATAATGAGATGATAACAGCACTGTAATTTTACGCACATTCCTAAACTTTACAGGATCTCACCTTAGCGATTTAATTTCGTCCGGCTCAGCAAACACATCATTAAAGCAAGATTTTATAGTAGAGAAATATCGATGCAAATTTGATTCGATCAGGTATCTATAGACTTTGTTCAGTCAACTTAATTCTTTCACGAATGAAATGTCTATCCGGGTTTACAAGATGAATAACTTGAATCGTCAAAGGTGGAACGGTTGATTGCCTACTAAAGCAGATTGGACGCTGTAATAATCTATTAAATGGACGACAAGGAATCTTAATCCAAAAAACAAAAGATCTTTATAGCTTTTCTATTATGTGGGCCTAACCTAACGAGATATTTCCGGAGAATTACCTACTTTTTTTGTCAAAAAGATAGAATTTCATATCAAGGAAACCGATTTTTCCAGGCACGAAACTTGCTTTTGGATAACAACACGTTGAGAGAGTTGTCTTGGTGTACAAAGTGAGGAAACATAAAATAAAGGGGGCAACCCACCAACCTGTTTTTGTCAGTACTTATACTAATTAATCCACCCAAACGTTTTTTTGGGTGCATCGGAAAGTGACAAAATAGAGTTACTGATACTAAACATATACCGGAAGTCATAGGGTTGCAAACGAGACGAGCCGAGTCGAGCTGAATTTTGTCGAGCTCGAGCTTGGGTTGAGCTTTAACGAGCCAAGTTTAATTATTTACGAAACGAGCCTTTTTAATCGAGCCAAGCCTCCGTTCATGAGTCGAGCCATCTCGTTTAGTACTAGAGCTCGAGCTCGGCTCGTTTACTAAGCAAACCTAGCCAAGTCGAACTCGTAAGCTGCTCGGTTTATTTGTATCCCTAATGGAAGATGTCAGAGGAGAAGCTAGCCTGTTTCTTATCCCTAAATCGAAATATCAATCGGGGTTTATCCAGATCAAAAATGAAAATAAAAAATCAGGGTTTATCGACAACCCGCACAGTGGGCCAGTCCTAGACCTTGTCACTTACGATTGTTTGATACGAGGATTAGTTTAGAGGTTAGAGATTTTTTCTACCAATCTCCTAGTGTGTGTTTGTAGCTTATTGTGACGAGTTTAGATGATGAAATTTCTTTATGAAAATGGACAATTTAGCATAATGACTGTGTAGCTGCACATTGACAATCTGGGTTCAACTCTTACGTTGTATGATGGGTATGGTTAGAATTAAGATAATATGCAGATTTCGTCTACCATATGACCACCCAAAAAAGTTGGAATTTTCTAACCTTTTTTCACTTGCTTTTACATCTTTGTTTTGCAATTAAAATCTTAAACGAATAATTAACCCCAAAAATTACAATGAGAAGCTCAATAAAAAATTATAAAAAATAAATTCTGGATAAGTGAATTTTCAAGAACGCATAGCGTCATAATAGACTTAATCCTGCATAAAGCTCATAAAAGTTAAACCCTACATGCTGGCCAACTACTTGCTACAGTAGTAGTTAAAAACTGAGCCAAACAAAGCACTAAGCTAAATGCTAAAACTAGTTTCGCGGACCAAAGTTTGGGTGAAAGGTGGAAAAGTTACCTTTTTCAGCCACAATCTGAAAAAAGTAACTTTACTTTAGTGTTGGGATCATAAAAGTCTCAACTACAATATCTCCTACAATAAAAGGGCTCAACTACTACAATATGGTACTCCATCGTAAATTATTTGTCCTTTTTTAGAGTTCGCATAAATTTTCAATTGATTATATCTAGTGATTTATAATCTTTTATAGATGATTTTGAAAATGTTGTTTAAAATAATTGAAATCTATTATATTGCATATAAAAAATATTTTCAATTAAAAAAATATAATCAATTTTTTTAACTCAGTTAAGATATAACAATAGCCTAAAAAATGGCGGCTGATTTTGTCATTTCCTGTTTTGTTAACGCTACTCCCCTGCAATTGTATTTTTGGTGAAAAATATATACTTCGCAGAAGAGTGACAGTAACAAAGAAAAATAGTGCCAAAATCATTTTCCTAAAAAATTGGAAACGGAGGTAGTAATTTTTTTTTTTTTTTTAACAGACTAAACGGAGGTAGTATACTACAATAAAAGAAGCGAGAGTAGGGTTAAAATAGGAAACTTACCCAGAGCCCAGTAAGGCATAGGAGCAGGCCGGCCAATCAACGCAGTATACTGATCAACAACAGCCAGAGGACTGGGCCCAGCAAAGAAGTAAAAGTCGAAAACACCCCCAATAACCTTATACGTCAAAGAATCCCCCCTGTAAACCACATCCATCCCATTACTGTTCAATAGCAACACAGCATGGGCACTGGCCTGCCCACCTACGTTCCTTAAATCCATATAAACCGGGTGGGACCCATACAAGTCCGTGTTCAGATTGATAGCCGATACATCGGTTGTGTACAGAGTGTAGGGGTCGTTTGGATACAACTTAATCCCATGGGGTTGAGTATTCTCCCCAAGCCCATAAAGCGAAGCTTCTTTGGGCAATTTCGTGGAGATCTCGAGATATTGATCTTTAAAGACCAAATCACCATATGGGTCTGATCCGTCTGAGCTCGAATCGAAAAGGGTTTCGCCGCTTGATTTCCTTTTCACCGCGAACCCAAATGGGTCTGATTTGTAGCTGAAAATCAGTTCTGAAGAAGAGTACTCGGACTCGGCTACTGGGTTTTTTCTTAATCTTCCGATGCTCTGTTTTAACGGTGGGGGCCGCTCTCTGGGTAGAAGATTGTACGGTACTTCCCATCTTTGCTTCTCTGCGTCTGTTATGTGGACCCTCAACCGATCTTCGGTTTCGTGCCTGGAAAATTAAAAAAAAAAAAAAACCAGATTTATAATGATCAACCGGTTAATTTTAGGGAGGTTCATTAGGAACCATGGAAGTGCGTTGTATGTAATCGTTGAAACTTGAAACGTTACTTTTTTGGTCGGCACTTTTTCTGCAAACGTGTTGAAACTTGTTTTCACACTTTCCGTTTGGTTGGGAAAATTTATGAAAGGTTTTGTTTCGGACTTGGGAGCCAGATTTTTTTTTCCTTATGATGTTTCGATAATCAAATGTACTCCGTATGTGCCAATTTACCGTATGTGTTAATTTGCGCGCACCTCGACAAATTGTTGAAACTAGTTTTCCATTTCGCGTTTTGTTGAAAAAAATATTCAAGGTTTTCTTTACGAGCCAGAATTATTTTTTTTATAACAATGTCGGAACCAATTTGAGCTACATTGACTAATTCCAAGACCTTGAAGTAGATGACCGGACAAATTCTGATTTGGGAGCCAGAATTTTTATTATGCATTTTGCATATTTCGGAGCTGATTTTAAGATGCATTCTGCTAAACGAACTTAAAGAATGTAGAATCTAAAAATCACATCAGGATTCGGGAAGAATTTTTTTTCTTAACTCTGATTATACTTTACTTGCAAAATTCTTCAACAAAATCTCTTACTCCAGTACCTGTCAGATTCTCATTATTATAATCCAAAAATCCATTATTTTTACAACTAAAATAACAATCCAGAATCTAAAAGATACTACTGTAATTGTCTCCCATCACCCACTAATTCTTATTGATGAATTCATTTTTTTTTTCAAGAAATCCTCCCCGTTAGATTCTCAAAGAAATATTTCGCTCAAAACATAAATAGAAAATATGGAAAAGGGAAGAATTTTTTTTTAATTTTATTTTGTAGGAACATAGCAATTCAGAACAGTAGAACCAAACAGGGCCTAGTGGAGAACTTACTTGACATAGAGTTGGAGAAGGGGGATATCAGGGCCGTAGATACTGTTCTTTTGCTTGACTTGGAGGTGTCCCACTAGGCCACCATCAGGGGACTCTTCGATGGAGATCAGACGGTAGCCTTTGCCAATCTTGGGTGGGATGGTGGAGGCAGTATTTACTCCTGCGATACATTGGTTAAAAATTACAAGAAGTGTAGTTACTGTGAGACAGAGTAATGGAGGAGAAGTGGCCATTGTGTGGCCAGTAGGGGGGGAGTAGAGAGAAGAGGATGATTGGAAATGGCCACTAGGGGAGAGTCAAGTGTTGCCAACTGTTTAGGGTTTTAGAGATATATATAGAGAGAAAATGGGGGAAAACGATGGGTGAAGAGTTATCACATGTGAGGTGGATTAGGTTGCTACATCATCATGTCAATCAAATAAAAAAACAAACAGAAAAGAAGAAAGGTTGCTACATCCTCTTGCATGTGATTGATGATGGTTCTTGGGTCCTTACACTATTGGACTGTTGTATGAAAGGAGATGGATCCTCTCCCGTCCCTCCTCTCTTTCCTGTTCAAGCGTGGGGGTACAAACCCCGACAAAGCGAAAGGCAATTGTCTGGTTACTTTTTAAATCTCGTCAAGAACAATATGGATGACAAAATCATGTTCATGGGATACTCTTAGTTATTATGTATCACAACATATTTACCCCGAGAAAATGGTTTCAATTGTGTGTTGCAATGATTTTTTATCATCATGATTGAGCCGTGCCCCACATTTTCGACAATGTCTAAAAAGAGAACGATTTTGATTATTACTAACTAAATACGTTCCATAAAATTATGGTAAATTTGACCGAACTACCCTGAGGTTTCTGACACTAGCATAAACCTCCCCTGAGATTTTTGAAATATCACTGCCCACCCCCTACTTTTCTGACATTACCAAAATACACCCTTCCGTTAACTTATCGTTAGGTGTCTTGACAAAAATGGATGAGTCATACTGATGTCATGTTATATGACATTCAAGCTGCCAAAAATACCCTTCCCCTTTAGCTTTTTTTTTTTTTAATTTTTTTATCACCCCTTTAGCCTTTCTTGTTAATATACAACCCATTGTGCTTCCAACCACAGTGCAATTAAAATTTTTATTTCTCATACGACAATGCTCATTGTTTTTTCTTAAATCATAAAAAGTAAACAAATAAAAATTTTCAATTGCAGACATGATTTTTTTTAATTTAAAAATAATTAAATATAATCACTAAAGTTCATTCAAGAAGCAAAACTTCCTTTCTGTTATATACTCCAAAAAAATGCATCATGAGAGTTCATTTAAGAAACAAAGTAATTTTTCTCACAAATATCGTAAGAGAAAAAGTTATATCCGGATGAGCCGGTAACTCAATCTTGTCCGGGAAACCAATAGTAGAACTCCACGTCATCCACAGGGCAGAAGTTGCAGCGGCATCAGTAATGTGTTCTTTCATTACTGTATTACTTTGGAGTACTACTTTTTTTTTTTTTTTTTTTAATCTTCATACATCAAAAGAAGGAGTTGATGCACCGAAAGAAAAAAAAAACAATATGGAGGCTAAGTTCTGCTGGGTTTTTTTTTTTTTTGTCTTTATTCTATTTTTTTTTAGCATTTGTTTATTTTGTGATAATTTTTTTAACCTTATTGATTTGTCTCAATAAAATATATTAAAAAATAAAAATTAGGATTTTTATCAAAATATTTTTTAAAACATTTAAGATTAATCCCAAAAAATTACTTTGTCTTGGATATTATAAGAAAATATTAGGATTAAAGTAAAAAAAATACTCTTCTGATTTCTTCCTTTGAGACAAATCATTAGGGGTAAAAAGTTTGTCGCAAAACAAATAAACACAAAAAAAATTTGAATAAGGCCAAATCAAAAAAAGCCCAAAAAACCAGAACTTAGCCGAATTTTGTTGTTTTTATTTGTTAATGGATGGGTTTCGTTGTTGAAAAATCAACACGGCTCCTCTTCACCTCCCAACGAGTAGCCCGTTCCACTTTTTGAAAAAAAGTGGGTTTCTGAAAAAGAAGGCAATTTTAAGGTCAAAAATTATGTGTTTAAGGAATAATAATTTTTCTACTAATATGGATCTTGTTTGATAGATCTCACTGAAATCTTTTAAAAAGTGTAAAAAAAAATAAAAATTATTTTTATTTTTGTTATATTTTTTATTTTTATTAACGTCGCTCTCCTACAAATGAAATTATCTTCTTTTTAAAAAAGAATGTTTTGGGAAAAAGCGAAACGGGCCTTCTTAGCCTATATTCAACGCCATTCACAACAAATAAAATGAGTTTTTAGTACAAAGAACAGTTTATAGTACAAAGAACAGTCTATGGTTTAATATTTGATTTTTGCTAGGTACAAATTAAATTGAATTGGGATTTTTTTGTGTAGTTTTTGCTACTTCCAATATTTGGAGTTTTTTTTAGGAAATAATTTTGTGACTCTTTTTTATGTTAACGCCACTCTCTTGCAAGCGTATTTTTGCACTAAAAAAACACTTGCAAGAGGGCAACGTTAATAAAAAAGGAGAGACAAAATCAACAGTTGTTTTTTTGGTAAATTGATATGGGGTAAAAATAGTTAAACTAACCCTGTTCCATAAATCTTCTTAAAAAATAAGTAGTTTTTTTCACATTTTCAAACTCAAAAATAATGTAAATGAAAAATAAATTTTTAATTTTTTTTGCATCGTATAAAAGATTTTGATGATATCTTTCAAATAAATATATAATTTTTAAGGTTAAATTTACCTTTTTAAAAAATAAGATTTTTTTTTATCGAAGAACGGGAGCCTAAAGAGTTAGAGTGGGACCCATCCAAATTGTTGAAAAAGAACACGTTAGTAGCATTTACTCTTTCATGATCCGCTGCAACTTCTGCCAGGTGGATGAGGTGGAGTCCCTCTATTGGTTTTCCGGACAAGGTTGAGTCACCGGTTCATCCGGATATAACTTTTTCTCATATCGTAAATGTGTTTTTGACTTTTTGGTAATTTATTCAATTTTTTAAGAACAACAGCCACAAGAAAAGGCCGAGGGTGTGTACTTCTAGAATTTGCTAAGGCGGGGAATTTTTATCTTCATCCTTTGCAATTCACAAGGAACTCATTGTTGTAGAGTGTAAAAAAAGAAGTTTTTTTTTGGTAATATAGATTGTCCCGGGCCAGCTTGCGCGCACCTTGGACTAATCCGTACAGCCCTCTCACAGCGGTTTCACATGCATACGCGTGGGGTGAGGTGGCCCTAAAAGTTTTTTTTGGAAATTAGGCCTAAGTTAATCCAACATTAGCAGCTAGAATTTGTTTTGCTAATTATTAGTTATCCTTAGAAGAACCAGAAACACCACGAGGAAAAAGAAAAGCACGAGTAAAAGCTAGACGTATAATTACAAGTAGTTTTTGCGGCCGAGGCATGATGCACATTGGCATAATGGTATTATTATTAGGATTCTTGCTGGGTTTACACGACAGAGAGATGGATAAGGTTATTGTTGTCATTTTTCCACAAAAGCGAACACCGTTTGTGAAGAAATAAACAGAAGGAGGAGTCTTGGTAATGTCAGAAAAAGTAGGAGAGGACAGTGACATTTCAGAAATCTCAGGGGGTCAGTTAAATTTGCCCTAAAATTATTGACAATGGTAACACGAAAAAGGTAGTTTCCTTTCTAGAATCTTGCTCCGAGCACTGATGACATACTCAAAACCCATTCTATGGAAACTATTTTAATGTGGAGAACTTTGTACTACTATAATATATTAATATCATTTCTTTATTTTTCATTGTCAGTTTCTAGTATTAAATTTGACTGCATTTACTTCATCAATTTCATTGTATTTAACATTTCACGTACCCATGGTCTGTTGGCAAAATTTACAATTTCTGTTGTAACTCACACCTATTTAAGCAGGCCATACTCAGGATTACTGTATATAATGTCTTATTGTAAATGTTGTGGTAATTGGTATACGTACATGTTTTATTATGAGAGAAGAGGAACACAACTGATGTTTTGTTCATATAGTTAATTGTGTTTGTTTGGGAAATATCTTTCACTATTATTCTGAACATACGAGCAATTTCTTTATTCTTACAAAGCTCTAGTTGCACACAAAAAGCTCTAGTAGGATCGTTGCTACGTATTAGGATTGCATCGATCCATATGTTTTCTACTATTATTCTCTTATTCTTTTCATTTAAATAATTATCTCCAAATGTGATCGATTGTTGAGAAACTTCAACAAGTTTTTCAAACATATTCCAAATCGAAGATTACCACATCAAATATGTCGATACACGTGTGTAGGGTGGTGTTCCAGTTAGATCGATCTCCTCTCTTGAATCTCTTGAGTTAGATATGGATTGAGTTCCATCTTCCAACATAACCCTACAAAATACGGAACCACGTTAGTGTCTAGCCAACAGAGATGACCGTAAAGCACTTTGATGGCTAAGTAAGTCTCCTAGTTCAAAGAAGCCTAAGAAGGTAAGTACAGATCTAGATTGAGCAAAGATGGCATACCTCTCTAGGGTTTAGTATTGTACCCCAGGGAGTTACTTGCCTTGACCTCCAAGATAGTTCATGGCTCACATGCATGATGTGGCAAATAATTGTTTCTTGATTTGACGTCATGCATGACAATAGCCGAACACCCCGTTTCAGGTGGAACGTGGCTGAACCAAGACTAGCGCCACATGGCCGAACCAAACAACTCGGTGCTGAGGTGTCGCTAGCCCTACTATACGTGTGTAACGTCTCGGATTTTTGCCCTATTTTTTTTATAAGAAACTATTTTTTTTTTCAATAGTAATCGATTAACTATTTAATTGTGTACTTAGACTAAACCAAAACCTAGAATAATTTTTCGTAACCAAAATTAGTTTCGTAAATTTTAATTCAACTTGTAACGACCGTAATTTTATCATTAATAACTTCATTAACGATATCATTATTCGTAATAATAAAAGTATCTCCTTAATAGATATATACAAATATAATTTTGCTATCCTAATTATCTTACTTTTATTTTTTTTTTTAAAATTCATGCACGCTTGCATGCAACCTCTTTCCATCACTCCCTCTCCTACTTAGTCTCTACCTCCTCCCTCACCACGAAAATTGTCCTTATCTCGTCCATTTCAAAGCCCAAGAGTTAGAGTCCTTATTAAACTCGATTTTATCAACCTCTTTAAAATTCTCCTATATATACCCCATTAATCCGACCCTAGGGCATACCAAAATACTTTCCATGCTCCTCCGAGTAAAAAACGAGAGAAAACCGTGGGCCAATTCGAACTCCAATCAATGGAGTTCTAGAGAGAGAAAGTGAGAGAGAGAAAAACGGGTTTTGTACTTACGCCCAACCGAAACTCAATTCTCAAGTTTCAATCACCTCCTACAACTCTAAGCATCCCTAAACACCATCCAATTCGGCCCCAAGGTTCCCCGTTGACCAAACCCGGAGTTGTCTTCTCCAAATTTCAAGTTTCGAATTAAAATCAATTCGACCCAATTTGAGGTATTATAATCCATTCCAACCCTCCCTCTAAGTATATTTATTGTTTTTATGCTTAACCCTATGCCCCGAACGGACCCATGCATCGAAAATAGCAAGAAAAACCAAAAAAAACGATTTCTGCCTTCAAACTTGCGGCCGCAAGGTTCGGGCCGCAAGAACCAGGCCGTACTTTGCGGTGGAGGTTTCAGACGCAAGGTTGACTGGTCCAACCTTGCGGTTTTGACTGTTTTGTTCCGAATCGACTTTGCGACCTCCCGAACACCGTTTTCGACCCCCGAACTATTTTTCCTAGACTTTTCACACCTCAAAGATCATAACTTGTTAAGGTCATATTTTTTTTATTTAATTATCTATTTATTAAATTATTTATTAGTTATCGTACAAAGTTTACAAACAAAAATTTGATACGACCTTCCAACTAACGTTTTAACACTCAATTAAATTTTTCTAGACTCCTTGCATCCCAAATACAATAACTTGTCAAATTAAATATTTATTTTATTTAATTCACTATTTATTATTATTTTTAAAGTAATTCCAATCAAAATTACTTTACGACATTATAAACTTGTTATTGATGCCCGAATAATTTTTTGTAGACTTTGTACAGTCCAAAGAGGAAACCTTGCTAAACTAAACATATTTTTAATAGTAAATTATTTATTATCTATTTACTTCACTTTTGGTCACTTTATTTAACGTATTCATTTAAATTAATTCCGCGACCCTCGGAACTCAACTTTTTGACACTCAACTGGTGACATAGGACCTTTAGGACTCTTATTAGGGTTATGTTAATTATTCCAATATTTTTATCTAATTAATGTATTTAATTAGTCTTTAATCTATCTAATTTCTTAAGAATTAAATTAATGAGAGCTTAGAAAATATTCTATTAAAATTTATATAAAAGTTGTACTTTATTATTGACAACATGACCATATAAGAATAAGGGCAACGGCCCATTTATTAGAAATTGTGTGATTACATTGCTCATTATTGTTTTAATTATTATTTGGCTTAATTGTATATTGCACCGATATCTGATTCATTGCATTGCTTAATATTTGTTTTAAATTACTATTTGATTTGATTGTATACTGCACCGACATTTGATTTGAATGTTAGATTGGACCCTAGAGACATGGGGTGGTATGCGAATAGATTTTATCTAGACGATGCTAAGTTGATGGAAAAATGGTAAAGTGTTGAAATCGTGAGATTGTGGATTTGATTTAAGGGTGACCTGCGGGGCCCAGTGATGATAAGGGTGACCTGCGGGGCCCAGTGATGATATTTTGGTGACCCTAACGTATGGTACGCCATGGGAAGTTCCAAAGGGTAATCGTGCCTTGCAAGGCCAGCAAGGGGGATTCTCCATGACACGGTCATAGTTAGTGGCTTAGGAATGGTGACGACCCTAATGTATGGTACGCCATGGAACGTTCAAAAGGGTAATCGTGCCCCCTGTTATGGTCCTAAATGAATTCATACGAGGTACATAACTTAGGTGAATTCATTTAGAACCCCGTGTGCAGGACAAACAAGGGGGGGATTTTCCATGACACGATCATAGTTAGCGGTATGGGAGGAAATGATCTCGTGGATGAGATTCTTAGATCTCACATAAGGTTAGTGGATAGTAATAAATTGGTTCATGTATGAAATCTCTGTTTGGCTCTTCGATTCAATATTGTCTTGTATCTGCTAATTGTAAAGTAAGAGGGGTGGTTGGGTTGGATTATTCTACTGGGTGATTTATCACTCACGGATACGTTCGTATCCTGGCAAATCGTTTGCTTCGGCGATCAATTTGCCAGAGGGTGCAGGATTCAATGATGGTGCAGTTCGACGCGGGAAGAATATCAGAAATGGAGATCAAGTATACTCGGAATTCGTGTCAAGCCTAGAATCAGTTCTGAAGTTAATGTATTTGAATCAGTAAATTTTCGTGAGATTGTTATAGCTAAACATCCATTTTGGAAAATCATATTTATTTAGCAAAATTTTCCTAAAGAATTATTTTATTTTGCTTCCGAAAAGTCGGGGCGTTACAACGTGATCTTCCAGGATTTAACCCGATGGCCTGCCCATGAAGCTCTGGGCCGGGCGACCCATTTGGTCGCAATGGGAGTTGGCAGTTGGGGCCTTCCCTAGACTGGGGCCTTTTGAATGGTCCGAATGATTGACCTGCTATCGGGGCCACTGCAACGTGCATCTAAAAACTCTTAATATATCTCTATTTGGATTTATGTATGTTGAATTTGCCTCGACTTGCTCCTTTGCGTTTGAAAAACCCATTAACTAAGTGAAGCGCAATCAAAGTCTCTAGTTTTTTTTCGTTCTAATGGGAGTCGAATCTATCTGAACGGTGCGGATACACAACGAAGATCGGATTAACTTTTTTTTTTTGGGCTTTTCGATATAAAGGGACATTTGGGAGCTCTAGGGTTTGTCCCTTCCAGTTGTTTTTTTGGTATTATTGCCTCTTGAAGAGGTACGGATACAATTGACTCTTTGTGATTTTTTTCTTTTGTTGAAGCTCTTTGTATTCTCTTATTATTAAATATTTATAATGAATTATCTCTCGCTTTCGTTCGTACATGTAACGTTTAAGCTCACGCTTAATAGAAATCATGTAAATTAATATTTGCGATCATGTGTGGCTGCTTGTTTATTTCATCAACTTTGAGATTGTAGTAGGAATGCACATAAATTTGTCGACAAAGGTTTTCTCTAATTTAAGTTGTTCGTTTAGTCGCACTTTTAAAAACAACTTGAATTTTTACACAAGTACTTTATGCATTGAGAATATCTATAAAATAAACAGTTCAATTCATTCAATAAAACGATCATGGGTCCTATTTGGTGTCACATGACGATCTAATGAGATAATAATTTCTCCTTTTTGTGTAGCTTAATCGTCTTAAAATTTGAAATTGCTGTTTATTAATTTGAAAATTTTCTTCTCAACTTGGATCGCCAACCGGACGAAGGAAAGAAAAAGAGTATAGAATGGGATGTCAGTATGTGATTGGAAATGAGATAGCGATCTGTTTTTTCAACCCCGCGGTCTTACTCTCTCCACGTTTTCCGCAACTTGCTTCTCCAGTTTGACTATTTACTCCTTTTAAATTGCCAAAAAATAATAATGTTTCTTTTTTCTATGATCAGATGACTTAGGAATGGCCATTTCACCCGATCCGATCTCCGCTCCGAATGAATTGATAATTTGGAGCTCTGTTTGGAAATTTGGTAGAATTTGGGATTTTTTTCTGAAGATTTCGGAGATTGGGTAGGAGATAGGGACAGACATATCCTTGCCCTGAATCCGTTCCCAGTTGCTCTCCGCCCCATTTCCAATTTCCCAGAATATATGTACACCTTTTAATATTAATTATATGTTTCTAGGGTTACTTCTCATTCCCACTCCTATTTCCCAGTTCCCACTTTTCCAGCATCGCATACTAACTTTTGTGCTCTACTACTCTCTGTTGTTTGGTTTTCTGTATTGTAAACAAATTTGTGGTCATTTTACTTCAGTTTCAATTATAAAAAGTTTCTTTTTTACTTTAGATTCAACTATATTCTTGTAGTTCTGCATCTTATTTTGATTCTTTTATTCATTAATTTTTTTTATCAACAAAAAAATGTTTCCCTATAATTAATAATAATGATACAAAAAAGAAACCATGTAGTAATACACCAGAGAGCATTACATAAAGGAAACAAGCTCAACCTATCACCACAGGTCCACAGATTACCTCACAATTATGAAAACAGAAAAAACAGCCAAACCCGTTAAAACCTCGATTGAGCTATGAGATCACGAAATTATGCCCAATTTACTATATTAATTGCACGGATTTCATAATTTTGAGCATTATAATATTGGTCGTGACAACATGGGGAACAAATGCATTAAAACCTCGAACATTCTCCCAAAAAAACCTAACAAAATTTTTTTGACTTGTACGGATTGTTTTTTTCTTGGAATAATGACACAGACATTAATTAATGATAATTCCGTACAGGTTTGGACCGGATCTCAGAATTCTAGAACTGATTTAACTTATAATAACTAATATAAAGGCATCAGAGGCTAATAATTATTCTTTGCTAAATATGCGATCGTCTCGGTCGAATTTTTAAACGACTTCGATTTTTACTTGAAACTGAACTGAGCTGCAATGGTGATTTGGTGGATTTTTCCGTTGTTACGAGTTTCCCCATGCTCTGATATCAATTGTTGTGCTTTGAGGATCAAACCAATCACGCGCACAAAATTCCAAAGAATATTTCAGCTATTAACAAACCCTTAATCTTCTATTACAAAAAAATCTCCGAAGGGGAACTTCTGGAGTACCAGATTTTCCCACACCATTAAGGCCTTATCAAAACAGATTTTTCCGCACCTTCAATGCCTCTTACTTCCTATTCTAATCCCAACTGCTGGTATTGCAGCTTCCGGAAGATAAGGCCCTAATTTGTGAGCCAACCCTCACAAAAACATGAATGGTTGATTGGGAAAATTAACTTTAAAAGAATTGTATTTTATTTTATTTCTCATATTCGATCCATCCAAAAGTGACACAAAATCGATCGTGAAAAAGACCACGGAAATTAATTACATTGGTGAACAAAATTTGAGCATATGAAATTAAAGGTAGCTTTGATTGCGTGATAAAAGGAGAGATAATACACCCACCGAACGCCCCATCCACCGCACGACCACCACATGCATGTGGACCCCACTTCGGACCCGCGTAGATGATTCGAGCCGCTTATAATTAAAAAAAAAAAAAATCAAGTGGGACACGCGGAAAATTGTCTCAATCCAATATGTTTAGGTGTTTGTTTCAATCTTCCATTTCTGAATGGCTCGGATCATCTGATTTTTGGATCGAGCAACTACACATATTGGACTAAGACGATTTTCTGCGTAGGCCACTTGATTTTTTTTTAATTATTGAGCGGCTCGAATATACTGTGCGGAGCTCAAAGTGGCCCCACATGTGTGGGGTGGGCATGCGGTGGATGGGTATTAGGTGGGTGTATCATTTCTGATGGACTTATTGTTAAGCTTGTTGTCTTACCCAACGTGAAGTGCGCATGGGGAGCGGCGCTTACGGACAAAATCCAAGGCTGATGATTGCGCTAAACAAGGGTCACACTTGCAGAATAACGTGACTCACCACAAAAATTAACTTCTATTTCCAGTTAGGCTTTTGCAATTTGACAAAATGTTTCGTACTGGAAAAAGTTTCTTGAGATCTATGAATATTTCAGACTGAGTCAACTTATGAAAGAGGGGTCTAAGTGTCTATGGGAGAGAGAGGTCTCTAGTTCAAGTGATTGGAACTATGTTCCGTCAGTTATAAATCTAACTTACTAATCACTAACGCTACCTAAATCGAAAGTCACGTATTGAAATAGGGAAAGAAATTCTCACTGATCCACTAGCTAGTTGGATTAGATAGGTCTATTGTTTATTTTGTACTAATCTGTATTTAGATTATTCACAAAAGAAATAATCAAGTTCGATTCAATGTTTGCAGCTACCAGATTGGCACAAAATGCCAGACCATAGATATGATTTTCCAAAGAGACCATCTTCAAACCAAATGTAATAACGTCATTCATCAGATGGCAAAATAGCCTCGTAACTTCGGGAGAAGGGGTGCCTCCTCATCTTTCGTGAGGAGATCACACTGACCAGGCCCGGTTGACTGTTTACCAAAAACACAGGTCTCTGCAAAGTCGAAACACTATGCACGGGGGCTGATCCTTACCTAGTGGCAGAGGGTCAAGGTAGTTGTTGATCTGATGACAGGGGAGATGCGGCTCTTTGGATTGCCAGCTCTAGATCTTATCCGGCATTGCAAGCAAATAGGGAGCCCCCACCCATTTGAACCGTTGCGACAAAGATAATCTCATCCCATGCATGCATAGACCATCTTATCTTAACAAACTGATTCGTAAGATGTCAATGCAATGAGAGAGATGGCTGAGGTCTTAAAAGTCCAAGAAAAAGTCACGCGGGAAACCTATAGTGCTAGGATGCACTACAGGAGTACTATATAGTGCACAATTCGAGCTGTTCATCTCTACAATTAATTGTCTAGATTTCAAATAGTATACTACAGGTTAGGAGTACTTGTGGTGATGCACCACAGGGTTCCGCGTTGCAGAAACGGGCACTAGAGGACACAGAACGGATCCAAAATGCAAGACCACTCTACTCCTATTCCTATTAAATAGAAACAAACAACAAATGACTGTAATGGTCCCAATGTTGCTTAGAAATGTGGTCTGTTTCTTTTGTTATTGCCGTTTCCAAAGGCTGAAATGAAGCTGTAATTTGGGGTTATCTGTATCTAGTTGTGTTTCAACGTTGGGGCCCAAGAATATGTGCATTTTTTTATTGTAAAAAAAAAAAAACCGGCATTTTTTTGGAGAAAAAAAAAAGGAATAGTAGTAACCGAACCCACACTTTATTGTATATTTTGAACACGTATCCTCTTATGGGACTAGACTTTTGTTCATCAATTCGCTAAGCATACGTAAATATTCAGGTTGGCGGTGGAATTTGAATATAAGATCTATTATCTGTTTGCTTTGATGCAACAATATTCACCCAATTTTAAGTGGGTGGGCAAAATTTTTTGCTGCTTGGAAAAAGAATCGGCACTGATTTTGAAAATTTACGGCTTTGACACCCACACATTGCAATTTCCTTTGTCAGTTTTTTCGGTGCAAACCCCCTCTGCACATGGGTGTACTGCTGTGTTCTTTGGTGATATTAGGCTGCGAAATGTAGCTGACCAATTCGTCTAAAAATGCAGTTATAGACCACATGTCGTTAGTTACCCTAGTAGCTAGGGTTTCGAAATGAGTCAAATTGTGTAGGATGATTCAGACATCCGGTGGTTGTAGAAAAAAAAGATCGAGTTAGGGCACTAACCACTTGGAAATTTTTTTGCTGATTACTATATATACGGTGGTAAAATGAACTTGATATAATGTAAAGCCATCGTTGTTTGGGTTAAGGGTTAGCTAGTACAAAAATAACTTTCAAAAGTAACCATGATACACAAGGGCGAATAAGTTTTCCCTAGTCGTTAACTTTGAAATTCTTATATATTTAATCGAGATGTGAGTAAACCGACCCGAAATTATACTATAGTCCGGGAGTACTGCCACGTGATACTCCGGATCACTTTACAACCACACATTCATGTGAGGTCTACCATTAAGTGTATGAACCCCACAAAAATGTATGGTTATAAAGTGGTCCGAAATATCACGTGACAGTACTCCCGGTCTTTTGAATAACACGATACTCCCGAACTATTGAATAATTACTCGAAATTAAGTTACAAATGAAAAAGAAAAGGTTTTCTCGTATTAGTACAACCCAATGGCGCCTAGTACGTAACAAAAATACTAACAGCAGAGACAATCTGCAGAGAACCACGCAGAGACAAATGCGTTTGATTCCATTTCGGATCCCAAAAAAATCTAGAAAAATATTCATAAATTTTTAAATATTATTTTATGGAGCCCTGTAAAAAATCAACTCCAGTGGATATCGATAAGTATTAATTTTGGATTCGTAGAGGCGAAACTGCTCAGTTCGCCCCTACGAATCCAAAAGTAATACTTATCGATATCCACTGGAGTTGATTTTTACAGGGCTCCATAAAATAATATTCAAAATTTTATGGATATTTTTCTAGATTTTTTCGGGACCCGAAATGGGGCCAAACGCATTTGTCTCTGCGTGGTTCTTTGCAGATTGTCTCTGCGCGTAGCAGAGCTCAGTACGTAATGACCCACATGCAATGTTCTAAATGGCCTTTGGCGGTAGTCGGGCGGAAACCCGCCTCCAAGCGCAAGCCACCTAGGTGGCGCCAAGCAATTCGGCGGTTTTTTTTTAACAAACCATTATCCAATCAAACTATATTCCATGTATCCATAAACCCAAATGAAATTAAGTAGTAGCAACTAGCAAATAAGTTGAATAATATAATACGTAGTAGGGCTTCGCTCACCTCCCTCGTTTTATTTTTTATATATATTTTTTAGGTTGCCAAAGGCCTCCAGAGATGCCGCCAAGCCGGCCTAAGCAGCTGCCAAACACCACCAAACCTCCCTGGGCACCAAATCAAACGCCAATGACTATTAACGTGACGGCAGGGCACTCGAAGCACCTAGGCGGCCTGGGCGGCCGCCATTTAGAAAACTGCGGCTACAGGCCACAATGGTCTCTTATTTTTCTGGACATTGGCCCACAATGGTCTTGGACCACATGGATACGTGACAAATAAATCGCAATGACCTAAAGTAATTTTTTTCCTTCACATAAGTGGAGATTAGAGGGGAGTTAGTAAGTTAACAACTACAAGGGGAACAAAGTCTCTCCATAGACTCTAACCCCAAACTCTTACTTGAAAGCCAAGCAGTACAACCAGATGGGCTAAGAACCACATCTACCTAAAGTAACTTTGTTTTTTGCGGTGTTTAATTGTTCTCGCTCTAGGACTTAACTATTCCATGCTTCTAGTGAGGGTGTTCTCCACAAAATTGCATGGGTGTTTCAAGGGCGGCTCCACTATCATTTGAGGGGTTCAAGCGAATCATTTGAGTTCAAAAAATGCACTAAATTATATTCATATCTATATAAATATAATATGTGTATGTGTGTGCAATTTTATTTGTTCATTGTTTGCAGTGGATCATTCACATGAAGTAAAAGTAAATGAAAATTCACTTAAAATTGTGGGTAAGTAAATAACATAGTTTAACAAAATAAAATAAAATAAATCAGAGCCGATAAATTTTCAGCAAAAAAATAATTATCATAGTTTTACATATTATTTGGAATATGATGATTTTTCTCTACTATTTTTTAACCGCTGAACTAAAATTTCGAAGCCGTCCTTGAAGTATTTTCCACATAGTTGAAAATTATTCAGCTCTTTTCTTTCATAGTATTTTTATTGAGCCCATTTTTACAGTGTGTTTTGTTTGGGTCGAGGGAAAATGGGCCGTAGAATTACAATAAATATGCATGTGGTTAAGCGTATGGGCAGGCCATGTTTCCAGAATAAAATCAGTTGGACCCCCAGCCCACCCGAGCATAGCTGTACACTGTACCCTCAATTTCGGCACGCTGTCAACAATTAAATAAGGTACTCCATCCGTTTCTTATTGAGAGTTTCATACTCTCTCTTGTCATTTTTCAAATCAAAAAATTAATTACTTCTATGTATAATTTTTTGAATATATCGCACCGCATTAAAGATCTCAATTAGTACTTTAATTTGGTGCAAAAAATTTAAAAAATTATATACGAAGGTAGTTGATTTTTTTATTTGAAAAATGACAACTTTTCATAGTGGACTCTCAATTTGGAACAGAGAGACTATCTTTTTAAGGGAGAGAAACAGGAAAAGTGGCTCCATGTGTCTAGATTACTCGATTGGATGATCAAATATACATTACTCAAAATAAAATTTTTTTTGCTTATTCGAAAGATTAAAATCTATATTATAAAACACAATGGTGTGGGGACAAGTTGTTGCAATGGTTGAGATTGAATTGATCCAATGGTTGAGGTGAAATTTCCTTTTATTAAATTGTCCAACCTCTTTCATTTAATTACAGAATTGCCACCGATCAAAATTACACTCACTTTCAAATTTGAAACCCTACCGCAGAAGAGTTCTCCTTCTCTCTCTTTGATCCCACACAAACACTACCTCACCCAGACCATCTCTCTTCTTCTCATGCTCCATTTTCTCCTTCACAGTCCTCTTCCACTCACAACGACACTGACCCACCTTTCAAGCTCTCCACAATCGAGACCCCCTCGCCCCTCTCTAGCATTTGCTCATGGTTTGAATCTAGCGGAGGGTTACAAATCAATTCCAATCGGGATGGGTAGTGCCATAGGCACGGACAAACATTAGTATTACATAAAAGGTGAGTATGTAGTAGGTACTTAGTTAGGTACAAAGAAATAAAACTTACCACTACACCAAAGTAAAGAAAAATATTACCTTGTGGTAAGTTAGCCGCACCCAAGAAATACGAAGGGAGAAAGTAAAAGGGAAATGATTTTGTCACTCTCTTTTTTGTTAACGCCACTCCCGTACAAGTGTATTTTTGGCAAAAATACACTTGTAGGGGAGTGGCGTTAACAAAAAATTGAGTGGCAAAATCAACAGTCAAATAAAATTTTTTAGCACTTTTAAAAATCTAGGCATGTCTGCCAAAAATACACTTGTAGGGGAGTAGCGTTAACAAAAAATTGAGTGACAAAATCAGCAGTCAAATAAAAATCTTTAGCACTTTTAAAAATCTAGGCATGTCTTAGCAAGAAAGGCTTGGATTATTGGGGAAATTCATTCAACGAACTTACCCTCTTAAGTTGAATGGAGGAAAATGATTCATGTAACCGATTCCAATTGATTGGGACATAAAATTCGGTTTAGTTTGGTACCCTCTTAAGTTGAAACAATTCTGAAAACTACTGTATGAAAATAGGATTTTTTTTCATCACATACCTTACCACGGTCTTCTAGTTGTCCTTTACTGAGTATGCAATCCCATCAATGAACTATTTACCCATTTCGGATTAATCCTAAGTTAAATTTCGTTACTAACTTAGTTTGAAACACCTGCTTTGTTATATCTCTTTGTTAATGATGAGATAGACCGTCGCGCTTGGTTTCTGTAACTTCTCTTTCCCTCCTTCGTCTTTGGATCTAGCGCAAGCTTCGATATTTAATGATTCTCTTTACTTATCGATATGAACTCGGGATCAAGATATGGACGCGCTTTCTCAAAATAGGAGGAAGAGGGAATTTAGTGACGTTTTGCTCTCCTAAAATTGACTACCCTAAAACGGTTTTGTTTCTATAACAACTTTCCTTACTTAACTGCTCACTGGATCACTACTTGATGATGAAAGTTAGAAAGTTGTAATTCATTGTTACTGTTTTGATGGAATCAAAAGTTTCCAGACATGAGTAATCGGGAAATTTGAGGTATCATGTGGCAATACTCTTGAACACCGAATAATTAGGGGCCTCTTGTGTTATTATGTATTAAACTCAATTTAGGTCGTATGGACCTTAAGTGATTAATGCAAAGAATATAATTATTCTACTCACATTATTGACGCAATTGCTTTTTTTTAAACAGCACACTTTATTTATATTAAAACTAAAGATGTATAACTGTCTTTAAAAGTTACAAGCCTGGATACTTTCAACAAAACATTTTCCATCAAAAAGACGCATCATCTCTTATTATAATTTTGTTGGTGTTCAAAACCTGAGAGCAGGGCTCATATTATGTGGGAATGTCAGGCCTGGGTTTCATTTGTGCATCCTTTCCGCAGGGTGTGTCTATCTAGCAATGAGCATTTACTTGTTGCATTATCTAGGTTGGATCTTTCGGAATCCGCTGCGTTACTAGTTGCTTTTTTTTGTGTGTGTGGCTAAATTGTGGTTTATGTGGCGAGCACGTAATGAGAAAATTTTTAGTAATTAATCAATGTCAGATTTTGGTTGCAGCTTCCCGGTTTGCAGTTAATTTCAACCTCGCCACAACCACGTCGTCCCCTATTCCACGTACAAGGCATACTCTTTGGATCAAATGGGTTCCTCACTTCCTCCTCCTGTTGGGTTTTGGAAACTTAAAAATGTGAATGGGGTCCTCACGATGTAAGGTTTTTGTATTGGCATTTCAACGGTCCATTAACCTTAATTCACATGCGGTGGCTGAGCTTTGGGCAGCAAGAGAAGGACCACGGCTTGCTTTAAATTTTGGGTGTAAAAAGTTATACTCCTATGTGCATACTGATCCCAAGTTTGTCTTTAATGTGTTTTGAAGGAAGGCGGTCCGTTCGGGACGACTGAGAGCGCTACTCCAGGTAAGGACAAAAGCAAGATTTCGTAAATGCTGGAGAGTCGAACTATAAACAAGAAGATTTTGAAATTTCACGGTTTTGAAAAATTTAAGGTTCGGAAATCTATTATAGTTTGTTTGATTTAGATTTTAAGAGAAGTCTTTTGGAGAAATGAGTGGAGAGAGATAGAACGAGAAATAAGATCAATAAACGCCTACGGGAGAGCCTGCACAGAGAAAGAGATTGAGTTTTGAGACCCAAAACGAGCACATTAAAATATTTAAACATCCTATGCAAAATACTATCTCTAGGTATTCTAGGAGTTGGGGGAGCTGCTGTCCCTAAAAGGGACAGTAGCCTGCTGTCTCGGCCAAGGGGGTCGTGCTCCGGTCTCACTCCAATGATCGGAAACGTTCACTTCGTAGAGCTTGTCGAGTTTAACAACTATGTAAAAAATCAGCTCGATCGAATATGATTAAGAGCCTCTTCGAAACCTTTTAGTCTTGAAAAGAATGGATCCGAAACACTGGATCAAATTTACTAGAACCCCTTATTGGCGAGTTATATGTGTTCCGATCAGGTACTTAATGATATCCGATCAAACTGATTTTTTGCATACATGTTCAACTCAACGAGCTCTACAAAGTGAACGTTTTCGATTATCGGAGCAAGACCGGAGCGGAACCCCCTTGACCAGAATAGCACGCTGAAGGTATAGCAGCCCCCAGTCCGGTATTCTTAACAAACAAAAAAATAACTAATATTATTATTAAAATTTTAAAAAAAATTCGAAACAACGCGGGGCTATGGCCCCCATCCCCATACGCCCGAGTGATTCCGCCTCTGACTCTAGGATGGGTCTGGGGGGCCTGTGGTGACACATGGGTGTAGTCACTCAAAACTACGTCGTTTTGGGTTGCAAAGGGTTTTTGTTTTTTTAAAAAGAGAGGCGGAAAGGTGGAAAGTTGAGGAAAAATTAAGTGTTTTAATTTTCAATCCGTTTGAACAGGTGAGAAGATCTTATTTCTTTGATTATTTTATTCTAAAGGGTCATAGTTAATTTTTGACTCTAGAACTCTCGTTGGTTAGCCCTAAGAGATATTTAATTCTACTACTTTCTTAGGGCTAATTAACAAGAGTATTAGAGTCAAAAATTAATTATGAACATCTGAAATAAAAATGATCATAAAAATAAGATCTTCGCACCGATTCAAACGGATTGAAAATTGGAGAATTTAATTTTTCAACCATTTTTTTAATATATAAACTGCCTAAAGATGGTTTAAAAATTAAGTGCTCTAATTTTCAATCTGTTTGAAACGATACAAAGATCTTATTTTATGATCATTTTATCCTGAATGACCATAATTAATTTTTGAATCTAAAGCTCTCGTTAATTAGTCCTAAGAAAGTAGTACAACTAAATATCTCTTGGGACTAACCAACGAGAGTCTTAGAGCCAAAAATTAATTATGACCTGTCACATCCCAGATTTTTAACTAAATAATAGTGTATTTTCTACAAACAAAAGTCTTTCTCTTAAAAAGGAGATGAGTTTTACATAGCTTTACATATAATCTAATCAAAAGATACAACCATCAAGTGCAAGTAAAGTACATGACATGATTATAAACTTGATGATAAACCACTCCTTAAAGATTTCAATGAAGCTCCCAAGAAACGTCCCAATGTGCACTCCATGCAATCCAAGCTAAGAGCCATGGCGAGTACCTGAAAGGATAGGGTGAGCTACACTAGCTCGTAGAGATATCCTTACCTAAATTATATGCAGAAGTGAAGACAGATCCAAGGAAAAGCATTTTTCATAAAGCAAATTTGTTTTGTCAAAAAAAAAAAAAAATGGAACTCAAATACCATACACTGGAAAACCTTTAAGCTCATTTCTCTAATGCTGACACTCACCTACACACACACCAATATTCTTAAAACCTCAGCTTATCGTTACGGCGTTACCCAATCCTAACTTTTCTTTCCCATTTTAATAACCTAAAGATTTAAACTGAGTTCTTTAACGAGATGTTCTTACTTTCTTTCCTCGTACAACTCGCCAACCCCTCACCGTTCATATACACACTACACATTTAGAGTTAGAACATAAAATAAGCAATAATAGGTCGAACAACACTGCATCTCAACAACAAGGAAACTCACCCGTCAACCCCAAATCAATTTGCATATCATAAGTTAACATCTAGCAACATCCTTTCACAATAAGATTTCTTGTATAAGTCTAACAAGCAAATACTCTATATGAAACCCTCACAATGCATAGCACCACAAGGTACCAAATATGCACCCACATAGAACAAGTTGCCCACTACTTATCGGGAGAACAAGCCACAATGATTTGGAGGTCTAAAAGAAGGTATATAAGACATGCATTGACATATTGGACGATCCAAGGTAGCAACTCGAGGTCAAGTTCTTTGTTTCTCATATGAATATTCCATTCTATCTCAAGGCCACATCATCAATTATCAAACCAATTTCATACAAGCTTTTCATTTTGATTGTAAGGTGATGTGGATGAATACCCAAACTAGTACAAGTAAAACTTTGTCATTTCGAGCCTAAATATCAGAGTCCGTTGATTTATGCCCAACACCGGAGACCGCTCAGAATGCCAAAGATTCTTTTTATTATTATTATTATCAAAATCCTTCAACAAAACCCAAAATTTCCTTTATCAACTTCATAAACCAGTTACATATCATGTGTCTGAGCCGAAGCTCGTACTGGGCCAGTTAAAGGACCCCAATGTCCTCTACCAGGCTCTTTACCCATTAGGGATGTCCTGAAGTATCAAATGTGAGCGTATAGCTCATGCCGGGCCAGTTAAAGGACCCCGATGTCCCGTGCCAGGCTCTTTACCCTTTCGGGATGTCCTGAAATATCAAATGTGAGCGTATAGCTCATGCCGGGCCAGTTAAAGGACCCCGATGTCCCGTGCCAGGCTCTTTACCCTTTCGGGATGTCCTGAAATATTCTCGTTGTGTTCGTAAAGTTCCAAAATTCTTTTTCCGGCAAGTTCGTATCATTCAATTTCAACGACGACTTACAAAATAATTCTTTTAAAAAAGAACAGACCGAATTAAGCATTAAAAACCCATAGATATGTTCAATGGTATCGCTAAGTACGGAGAACCATATTAGGAATCATTTGGGAAGTGTTCGGAATAGATTAGAAGTGACCGGAACCCAAGATAGTGGAGGAGGGATCACAATCAGCAAAACTGTCTAAATGCATGATGTTATCGATACCCTTGAAGAATGGTATCGATAACGATGGGCCGAGATCAGTTAAAACACAATGTTATCGATACCATGAAGGAAGGTATCGATAACAATGGGGTCAAAGTCATTCCAGACGCAAGGGTAGCGATAACGATCACAGAGGGCATCGATAACTAAAGGCTTTCTAGGTTTGGAACATAGTGTTATCGATAACGATGGCCTTCGAGCAGATTTTAAACAAATTCCCATGGGTTTCTCAACATCAACAACAACGACGACGCAAACAAGAGTCAAGCTACAAGGAGCAACTCACAACCACATATTGCAATTAGAACAACCGAGATTAAAACCAAGTTCTTCCAAAACCCCCAAAGGTCTCAACACACAAGGCACCACCAATTTCTTTGAGTGAATTCGCTACTCTCTCTTAGAAAAATCATAACCCTTCCATCTTAAACCCAAAAATGTTGAAACCAATGCCAAACGATGCATCACTATAAGCACTACATTCAATAAAATTTGCTGGTTCAAAAACGAGAGGAGATTAGCCCAACGAACAAAGGAAAAACAGATTCGCAACCATTTTCGCCCTAGTCGACCAACCCCGCTTTAGAAATTCACCAAAAATTGTATACTTAACCGAATCACTTGATTCCAACGCCAATCCCTTCTTAACTTAAATACGCAGCTCCTATGAAAGACCCAAAGCCACCCAAAATGTTCATCATGCCCAATAAATTAAAAGAAGACAGCCACGCACAGATTCGCGCATCCAGAAAACAGCCAGTATTCAAAAATTCATAACTAATTGTGTGATTATCGGTTTCTCATGATCTAGGTACCGAAATCTTCGTATCGAAACGTACTTCAACTGTTATGAAGACACCAAAAATTAATTCCTAACAGAAGGGCTCCCAAAAGACAGATTACCAAAACCCACGAAATTTTCAGCATACCCAAGATTTATTCAAAACTCAAAATTGGTTCTTGTACATCCAACTAACACTTAGGCTGTGTTCCAGAACTCTAAAAAGTTCTTATTTTTTGTGGGAAAAGAAGCCCTGTTCCAGAAATGGTTGTCCGCTTATTTTTTAAAAAAGTAAGACCTAAACGACGTCGTTTTACCCCATAGGCCAAGTGCGAAATGTCTTTCTTGCCCCTCAACCCATTTGTCTGTGTGTGCTGGGAGAACAGGCCTTCATTTCGCACAACCCTATCTCTTAAACTTCCATCGACCCCTCTCCGCCGCCCCCCCATCTCTCTCTCTCTCTCTCTCTCTCTCTCTCTCTCTCTCTCTCTCTCTCTCTCTCTCTCTCCCTCTCTCTCTCTCTCTCTCTCTCTCTCTCTGTGCAAAAGCAGAGCTTTGCACACAATCGCGAAGATCGGATCGACGACGACGCTCCGATTTGCCCCATTCGTGACGAGTCCGAGCCCCACATTTTGAAGGTAAGTAATCTGAAAATCTGTCTCCACCATTTCATTTGCAAATTATATATTGTGTGTTGCATGTTCATTCTTACTCCTCAAATGTGATGATGTCAAATCTGTGGATGATTGATGGGAATCAGTTCAAACTTGAAAGAGAAGTGGCGGAACCGACCAAAAAAAAGGATCTTAGAAAATCATGCATTGCCACGATCGTGAGGAGCTTTCTTTTCTTCTTTAACCGTGGCAGTTGCTGAAACATAGTAGGCCACTATAAACAATCCATGAATAAAGCATAAAACCCCTCCAATCGAGAGGAGACGATGGCTTGATATCCCACATGATTTTCTGGCACGTGAGTTAGCTAGTGTTTCTGAGATCAGCATTGAGAATCCAGCTACTTATACAATCCTGATGCATCACAGAAACCCGTGTTGGGAATAGTAAGCAATGTAGGAATAAAGAGTACCCTCAATTAGTGTACAGAAAATATATAGGAGGTTAATTGAAAAAAATTTAAAAGTGATTTCTATGGTTAAGTAAGCATATGAAGACTGGTAAGTGCAGTAGTAAGCATTTTCGTCTACATTGGAGGTAACCGTCAGGAGCCCAAAGTTTAAGATGTACATGACGGGTGGTAGGCAGCCTCAAAATTCAATACAACACACATGGGGTTATATATGTTGGGGTTGGAGTGTTATTAGATGACCATCACTTTCTCTTACAAAGTTTCTCCAAAATTTGTGATTGTATGTAAATTTTATTCTGTGATTTACAAGACAGAAACTAATGTCGTCGTTTTCTGGCTTTCAGATTGTTGATTGCATCAAGGGTTTTGTCAATATTTCCTCTGACCCACCAACCTTTATTCAGGTTTGTAATTCATCATGCCTTTGCTGAGTACCATGGTAAGGAGAAAAATACGATGACGATCGTTTACAGTTTACAATCTAAATTTACATTTCTGTGCTAGAGCATTCAGTAGAAAAGGGGAAAAAATCAAATAGGGAATTATGCACTAGATGGTATACTTATGCACCAACTAAAGGTTTTATGACAAATGACTCGACTACATTACATCAACTGCTTAAAGGAAAAAAAAAATAACAATTCTTCTTGCAATGTTGAGCACTGCAGCTTTTGATAGCTCATATCAACTCAGTACATAAGTGGTTGTGATTCTCTTCTAATCTACCATACAATTTTAATTGTCTACAGCGAACATATTGGTTGGTATACTATGTTCTTGGAGAGGTCAGGGATTCATGTTTCTGTTTCTATACTATGTTATGAATGTTATGTGTTTTCGACATGAATGTCAAATTTCGGACTTGTATTGTGTTATGGAATATTGGAATGCATTTCTCTTTCTTTTCGTACGCAAATGTGTTTTTGAATCGTTTTCTTAACCTACACACTTAACTACAGAAATATTTAGATCACCATCATGGTCTCACCAAGAGGCGGACGAGGCATGGGAACTAGGGCAAGCCCCCGGAAGGGCGTGTTGCAATCTTCACAAATTTCAAATAGAAATGTCTTAGACCGAGCCAAGTGGACACGTGGTCTCACAAGGTGCTTACTTGAAGCTTGTGCTGAAGAAAGCGACGATTTTGGTCGGGCATTGACTGGGTTCAGCTCCCAAGGATGGCTGCGTATCGTTCACGCATTCGCTAGGAAGACTGGAACGATGACCTACAAGAAGGAGCAATTAAAGAACAAGCATGACAGACTGAAGGAGGAGTGGAAGGCATGGATTTTAGTTGCGGAGGATACCAGCCAAACTGGACTTGGTAGGGACCCTGAAACGGGTGCAATAACAGGACCTCAACACTGGTGGGCATCAATGATTGCTGTAAGTATACACTTTACATGGGATTGCAAATCTTTTATTAGTGAGTAGATGAGTTTTGGTTAAGGTTTTTATTAGAACACTTGCAGGGGAAACATTTATCATTAGTGCTTATGACCGAAACAGATAGTTTGCTACAGATATTTGGCAATGATATCAGTTTGCTACAGATATTTGGCAATGATATCAGGTTGCTACAGATATTTGGCAATAATACATACTCTTCTTTATTAAAAAAATGTTGGAACAACCAATTTTTTCCTTCTTTTGTCAGGGCAGGACCTTGTCTTTTCTTTTCTTTTCTTGTTTCTGAAAATAGGGCCCCCTCCTTGTTTTTGGTTCTTTCCTCAGGTTATTCACATGGGTAAATAGTGGCTTTGGCTCTATGTTTATTAAAGTACAACCTGAGTGTGCATGTGAGGGGCCCCCTCGTCCTTGTTTAGGCTCCATTCCACATTGTATTCACTGCTGCAAATAGTGGCTTTGACTGGCTCAATTGAACTCCAAAAAAGGGAATCCAATTGCCCACCCTCCACCACAATTTGATATATATATATATGCGGCAGTACGACATTTTGGTGTCCTTGTGATTTTATAAAAATACGAACATGTATAAAACTGTTTTGAAGAAATGTTTCCTCAAAAGAAAGGTTTGAAGATCCATTTGTGTGCTGCATTCGGCTCATAATTGCTCAATTTTGGTACTACACTTTTCCCCCCTTTGCTTACTACGTAGTTAATTTGCTGTGTCCTTTTTCTATTGTATTCATTGCAGCGAAATAGTAACGTTGCGAAATTCAAAGACAAGGGTTTGGAACATGAGGAACTCATGAACCGTGTCTTTCGAGATGTTACGTGTATGGGAAATGACGCCATGTTTCCAGGTGATGGCCAAGACGACATTGCAGAGGGATCCGATGAGTCGGACGGACCGCCTGGCCGTGATGGGTCCGTCCCCCATGACAACGAATCCAACGAAACTACGACACCGGTTAGTAGAAAGGGCAAACAACCAATTGGCCAAACGTCGCAATTGGGCAGTGGGTCCGGTGCGCAAAAGCGCAAGTTTACCGAGACTAGTGACTATGATTCCGGGTCCATTGCCCACTCACTTGACCGTTTCAAGTTAACTCCAAGTATAATCATTAAACGTCCGGGAAGATGGGGAGTCGACGACTGTGTCAAAAGAATTAAAACCCTGCCCTTTTTCATAAATGAGGGTGAAAACGAAGATTTTTTTATTTGGGCTTGTAGCGTTTTTGGAAAAGAACAAGATAAAATTGATGTTTTCTGTGAGGTAGAGACCACCAGATACATGATTAAATGGCTTCAGGTAGAGCATGCTTCTGCCATACGCAACTACTTCAAGACTCCTCCTGCAAAGAGAGGCGTTCAACCTCCCCCATTCCCTCCAAATCCCTTACAAAACCGGGTTCCCCTAATTCCGCAGGAATCTGCAGGATTCGCTGAGGGTTATCGGCCATTCCCACCGAGTCGTCCCCCGTTCCCTCCGGGTTACGAACCATTCCGTCATGAGTCTGAACCATTACCTCAAGGTCCGCCATTCCCCCAGGGTCCCCAATTCCATCATGGGTCTTACCATTAGCACTTTGGCCATTGGGGTTGTTAACTTGAACGTTTGTTAGTTGTGTTCAATTTCAGTTGTGTTGTTTGAGACAATAATCTGTTAAATTTCAGTTGTGTTGTTAGGGTGAACTTTCGTTTGTTAATGAACTGTTAACCATAATTTCTGGCAGTTGGTTGGTACTTTATGTTGGAATTTGGAATATTGGGGTGTACTACTTCGGTACTGTTATCATATTATGTTATTTCAATGGTTGAGAAACTTGAATGTAGCTCTATCTCGCTGTCGAACCATTATTCCTGACATGACTTTTAATTTCCGTTGTTTGGTTGTGTATTGCGAACAGAACCATATGTTTAGGAGGAAAAATTTGTGTAGGAGTCAACAAGTCATGGCTGTGTTATTTGTAACAAACACTGTCAGGTGGCATTCTTGAGGACAACTGATGAAATGATTTTCTCCACGTGAAACGCATCAGATATTTTGTAAAATATTTTATTTATTTTCCTTTATTTGGTTTGACGAAAAGTTGGAAAACATTTTCCGCGGTAAATTTTTTTCCACCATCCGGGTGAAAAACATATCCACTTCTTTGTGTTCCACATTTATATTTTTCTATTCCATCTCCCCCTTTTTGTTCCAGATTGATATTTGTACCGTTTTTAGAAGTTGAAGATTATGTCCATAAGGTTGTAATGAATTGACATGGGTTATCACTGTAGAGGGGCCATGGATCCGTCAAGAGGGCACTATTTCGGTACGAACAATGAAAACGCTGGCGTAGGAAACAATTTATTTGGTCCTCATGCAGATGTTCCCAACGACCAAGACAGAAATGCGTATAACAATTATTACAACACTGCGAACAATGCAGCCATGTTTAACAGCATTGAACGGTTGTCGTTGCAAAACCCCACTACCTCGTTCAATGCAAACCAGGGGGTTTGGTATGGGTCAGGTACTCCGACATTTGCACAAACCACATCAAACTTCTCTGGAACATCAAATCCATCAACATGGGATGGGTTTTGGAATGTCGGGCAAGAATGGGGGGATGAACATGGTAGAACATCCCTTCAAGGAACATCGAATCAATGGGCTCGGGTTCGTAGCCAAGAGAGTCCAAATGGGGGTGAATATGATGGAACGAGATACGCAACTTGTGATACTAACAACAGACCTTCAACTTCGCAAATGCACTCAGACGAAGCATATCCCATGGGTAATACACGTTGCATTACGGAGGAGGTTAACGAAGCGGAATCGAATGATGAGGGGGATAATGAAGAGGAATCGGATGAGGAGGAGGACGAAGAGGAATCAGCGGAGGAGGAGTCAGACGAGGAAGAGGAATCGGAGGAGGAGGAATCAAATGCGGCGGATGAATCAGATGACGAGGAGGAATCAGATGACGAGGACTTCACAACTGCCGTGCATGAACGAGACTTGTATGTCATAGAACAAGTAATGGAGGAAGTTTGCGGAAATAGACGGAACAAAAAACAGAGGATTCCGTACTTGACGTCGGCCAACAACGGGTTTGAGTGGGTGATGTCAGCATTAAATTCCGAGAATGATAGAAAGTGTCCTCAAGTCTTCGGGATGAAGAAGGAAGTGTTCGTAATGCTATGCAATGAAATGGTGAACAAATACGGCTTCCACATAGGAACAAAACGTGCGGTCGGCGTAATTGAGAGCCTTGCAATGTTTTTGGTGTTATTGCGTGGACAGACCCTTAAACAGATCCAGGAACAATTCCAACGTGGACAAGCTACTTGTTCGAGGCAGATCAACAAAGTCCTTAAATGTATGTTAAAATTGGCAGCTGACGAAATAAAGCCAAAAATGGATTACAATGACCCGCATCCTTATTTGGAAGCTAGACCTCAGTACAAATATTTCAAGGTACGAAAAGCATTTGTTTATTCAGTTGCCTTGAATCCTTAATTGTAAAATTACAAAAATGGCAGTTACAGACTTTTGCATGTAACCTAATGTGTATTACGGAAATCGTTAGCAGGATTGCATTGGGGCTATGGATGGTACGCATGTATTTTGCAAGCCTAAACCGAAGGATGCAAAAAAATTCTGGGGACGTAAGGGGGGCCACACTACGAACATAATAGCGGTGTGCGACTTTGATCTATGCTTCACGTTTGCCTCGCCGGGGTGGGAAGGAGCAATGCATGATTATGCAATTTTCAAGGAATGTGTTCATGGGAAAGCCAAAAATAAATTTCCGCATCCACCGGAAGGTAAAAATGTTGTTTGTACGTCGTTTTGATATTTCAGGATTTTATATGCAGTTATGTGTTTTTGTATCCATTTGTCTTTCTTTTCGGTTTTCAGGCAAGTACTATTTAGTGGACGCTGGCTACCCTAATGCAAAAGGATACATGGCACCATACAAAGGGCACATGTACCACCTAGAGGATTTCAGGCGCGGAATGAGACGACAGTTGGGTGACAACGAATACTTTAATAGGTGGCACTCGTCGCTTCGATCTGCCATTGAGCGAGCGTTTGGGGTATGGAAAAATCGATGGCGGATGATGAAGATTCCAACAAATTATCCATTGGCACTCCACAAGCAGTATGTTATGGCTTCCATGGCCATACACAACTTCATAAGAAGGAATTGTCCGGACGACGAAGAGTTTCAAGATGCTTTGCGTGCGGACGAAAACTACAATAATGATGATATTCCGGACTTTGATTCCAGATACGCCGAAATGGAGGCCGATGAAGACAGACTATTTCCGCTACATGCAAATGATGTTGGAATGAGAATGCTGCGAGATGAAATAATGATGAACATGAAATTGGACCGACGACGACGAAGAAGAAGTCAAGGTGGGAATGCTTAGGTCGGGTTTGCCTTGAATACTTCTGCTGGACGTTAATGTTACTTATGTACGGGAAAAAAAATGGGTTTCTAAAGTAATTGCGAGGAAAAAAAAATGTTTTAAATGATCATGTTTATCCGACTGTTTTATTTTTCTTTGTTTGTCCTTTCTAGATTATTAAAAAATTTTGTTACAAAAATAAGTGTTTTAATTTTCAATCCGTTTGAACCAATACAAAGTTGTTATTTTTCTCATTATTTCATCCTAAATGGTCGTAATAAATTTTTCTGAAATTTGGAACACTAAATTTTTCAATTTACCGTTTATATATAAAAAAAAAAGTTGGTTTGTCCAAGTAAGTGTTCCAAATTTCAATTTGTTTGAACCGATAGAAAGAATTTAGTTTTCTGATCATTTTATCCTAAATGGTCATATTTAAATTTTGACTATAGCGCTCTCGTTGATGAAACCTAACAAAATCGTTGAATCAAATATCTCTTAGGACTAACCAACAAGAGTCCTATAATAAATATTTAATTATGACCCTTTAGAAATAAATGATCAGAAAAATAAAATCTTCTCACCCATTCAAACGGATGGAAATTTTGAACACTTAATTTTTCAATGTACAGTTTATATATTAAAAAATATGGTTACAAAATTAAGTGTTCCAAATTTCAATTCGTTTGAACCGATAGAAAGATTTTTATTTTCTGATCATTTTATCCTAAATGGTCATAATTAAATTGTGATTATAGGGCTCTCGTTGATTAACCCTAAGAAAATAGTTGAATCAAATAAATCTTAGGACTAACCAACAAGAGTCCTATAATAAAATTTTAATTATGACCCTTTAGAATTAAATGATCAGAAACATATAATCTTCCCACCCATTGAAACGGATTGAAATTCCGAACAGTTAATTTATTTTCGTTAAATTTTGTTAAATTTTTATTGTTGAATAGAAGTTATTTTTATTATTCATTGTTCAGACTAATTAATTAAAATAATATACATTTATTAAGTATGAAGGCAAATTTAATTGAAAATAGATTTTGAGTTAACGAAAAAAAGAAGAAGGGAGGTAAATAGGAAAAGAAACAAATAAAGAAAAAAAATAAGAAGGAAGATTAATGGGAAAAAAAACAAATAAAGAAAATAATTGAAAATTTACAAAAATTTGTAATGAAAAGGAAGAAAAGGAATTAAAGAAAAAAAATAAGCAAACTGGAAACCCGGGTGTGGGGGAAGAAAGTAATTGAAAATTAAAAAAAATATTCAAATGAAAATTAAGAAAAGGAAATTAAAAAAAATAAAATAATAATAAAACAAACTGGAAACGGCGGGGGGTGGCGGGGGTAAATGGGGTGTGGGACCCGGGGGTGAAAGCAATTTACGTTGGCCGGCTGGCTCCTTTTTCACTTGACATGTAGGGGCATTTTGGACATTACACAAGTCACCTAAAAAGAAGATTGCTATTATTGGGAATTTGTGGAACAATGGTTCTTATTTTCAAAAAAGAAGTGTCCAAATAAGTACTTATAAAATAAGAAGTGTTCCGGAACGGAGCCTTAAACATGTAAAGAAGGTAGGAGATCCCTACCTCGAAGGTTAGAAGTATGCCCGAACATGGAGGAAACTCCGAAGCGCTCCGATCTTTAATTTTCTTGGATGGATAGGAAGCCCTCGTCGCGTAGAACAACTTTAATACTTGGGATTTTTGAAAGATCTCACTCGAAATAGATGAAATCGAAGAGAGAAGGTGAGAGAGGTGAGAGCCGAGAGAGAGACGCCGGAAAAGAAGAAAGAAGGGAAAAAGAAAAAAAATGATCTCCTGCTCCTGATTTTTGAGTTTTATAGGTCAAATAACACTTACACCCCTTCACTCCTTTTGCATTACGTCATCTCCCACAATTTACAAGTCATCTCGCATTGACCCAACTCACGACTACATCATTATCCATACTTTGATAATCCAAATACATATTAAACGATTAAAATTTGAGAAAATAATTGTGGGTCTCTACATCCTACCACCCTTATAGGAATTTCGTCCTCGAAATTAGGATAAACCAAATCAAGCATGTCATGTAACACCTTAAACACACAGAACACAACCATTACCACAGGTAACACGACATCCGAAAGAGTTCAACAAGTCAATAACCACGAAATCTAGATCAAAGAAACCTACATCGATCGCAAGAAAAATGAGTCCAAATACTTTCTTCTATCTCATCATTCATTACTCACATGGATTCTTCTTCTCCTTTTCTTTGTAACTCAAAATTCCTTACACCAGAATAACCCCATCATGTCCTACATATGTGAGCTTTCCTTTCGAAGCCTAACCTTTCATTTCAATATTTCCTTCAGTGTAGAATCAACATGAAACTAACATCAGTCACAGGTTCACACTAGAGTTCTAGTTAATCAAACAACACCACCAAATCATACTCTAATATCACTTAATTTTAGGGACACATGTACTAAATTAACCTCATGAGAAAAATAGAAAGCGTTTCAATTCAAAAAGAGTTTAACCATTTTTTTTTTTTTTTTTTTTTTTTTTTTACTCCATTGCTCTCAATTCTTAATAAGGTACCATGACACGTACATATAGAAGGCAAACGAACTGAGCTACTTAGAAATGCATACATTTCACAACAGAATAATACCATGTTTAAAAGCATAAAATTGACAAGGAGATACAAATCTTTAACTATGGCATCACATGATCTATCCTTATCCAGTTCTCTAGCAGAAACTATTCCCCTTTTCTTTTTAAACAGAACTTCTACTCTAGACATTCAATTTCGAAGTCACGGTGGCCAGCCGTTCTTCAAGCTGAATATCCAGAAGTAGATCCTCCAAATTTTTTTTTTTCTTTTTTTTTTTTGCAAATAAAATTGATAACTAACCACAGGTTTATACCATTCATAGGGAAACACCAAAAGTACTTCAAACCTTTTAAGTTTTCTTTGTCAACCAAACTTCATGAACCCATATACAAATTGGTTAAAACAGCGTAACTCCAAGACCCAAATTAACTCCGCGATTCTCACCCTACCTTTCTTGTAATGGTTTGTCTATGACTCACCAGGTCTATCACATAAATGACCGATTAATCCAACACTTCACATTCCATTTGTATTTCATCTAAAGAAAAGATTATGCTCAGTCATCAACCCCACAAGATCTCACAAACTCATATCTGACTCAAATGCTATATCATTATAATAACCTAAACCAATCCCATGGCTAAGCCCACAATTCCAGAGCACGCAGCACACCAAAGATGCAGACATACAACTTTCAAGCAGGAAAGATCACATAAGCATATATTCCACATAGCACAAAGTACATGAGCACGTAGTCGGCAAACAAGTGATCACCTAAACACTTCATTCACACAAGCCACACACTGGTCAAACACTGAACAGAGCATAAAATATAGATCAGGTTCTCTTATTCCCCATACAAGGGTCAACATGACTACGCCAATCATGTAAAGATGAATCCAAAAATCACTTTGGTAATGAACGTCATTCACCCCTACACACTTAAATGGTGTCTTAAATGCGAACGCTAGACCCATGAGACCTTGTGTCTCCCCACGGTCTCAAAGTTTTCTGACCTAAATGCTCTGATACCAAGTTGTCACATCCCAGATTTTTAACTAAATAATAGTGTATTTTCTACAAACAAAAGTCTTTCTCTTAAAAAGGAGATGAGTTTTACATAGCTTTACATATAATCTAATCAAAAGATACAACCATCAAGTGCAAGTAAAGTACATGACATGATTATAAACTTGATGATAAACCACTCCTTAAAGATTTCAATGAAGCTCCCAAGAAACGTCCCAATGTGCACTCCATGCAATCCAAGCTAAGAGCCATGGCGAGTACCTGAAAGGATAGGGTGAGCTACACTAGCTCGTAGAGATATCCTTACCTAAATTATATGCAGAAGTGAAGACAGATCCAAGGAAAAGCATTTTTCATAAAGCAAATTTGTTTTGTCAAAAAAAAAAAAAAATGGAACTCAAATACCATACACTGGAAAACCTTTAAGCTCATTTCTCTAATGCTGACACTCACCTACACACACACCAATATTCTTAAAACCTCAGCTTATCGTTACGGCGTTACCCAATCCTAACTTTTCTTTCCCATTTTAATAACCTAAAGATTTAAACTGAGTTCTTTAACGAGATGTTCTTACTTTCTTTCCTCGTACAACTCGCCAACCCCTCACCGTTCATATACACACTACACATTTAGAGTTAGAACATAAAATAAGCAATAATAGGTCGAACAACACTGCATCTCAACAACAAGGAAACTCACCCGTCAACCCCAAATCAATTTGCATATCATAAGTTAACATCTAGCAACATCCTTTCACAATAAGATTTCTTGTATAAGTCTAACAAGCAAATACTCTATATGAAACCCTCACAATGCATAGCACCACAAGGTACCAAATATGCACCCACATAGAACAAGTTGCCCACTACTTATCGGGAGAACAAGCCACAATGATTTGGAGGTCTAAAAGAAGGTATATAAGACATGCATTGACATATTGGACGATCCAAGGTAGCAACTCGAGGTCAAGTTCTTTGTTTCTCATATGAATATTCCATTCTATCTCAAGGCCACATCATCAATTATCAAACCAATTTCATACAAGCTTTTCATTTTGATTGTAAGGTGATGTGGATGAATACCCAAACTAGTACAAGTAAAACTTTGTCATTTCGAGCCTAAATATCAGAGTCCGTTGATTTATGCCCAACACCGGAGACCGCTCAGAATGCCAAAGATTCTTTTTATTATTATTATTATCAAAATCCTTCAACAAAACCCAAAATTTCCTTTATCAACTTCATAAACCAGTTACATATCATGTGTCTGAGCCGAAGCTCGTACTGGGCCAGTTAAAGGACCCCAATGTCCTCTACCAGGCTCTTTACCCATTAGGGATGTCCTGAAGTATCAAATGTGAGCGTATAGCTCATGCCGGGCCAGTTAAAGGACCCCGATGTCCCGTGCCAGGCTCTTTACCCTTTCGGGATGTCCTGAAATATCAAATGTGAGCGTATAGCTCATGCCGGGCCAGTTAAAGGACCCCGATGTCCCGTGCCAGGCTCTTTACCCTTTCGGGATGTCCTGAAATATTCTCGTTGTGTTCGTAAAGTTCCAAAATTCTTTTTCCGGCAAGTTCGTATCATTCAATTTCAACGACGACTTACAAAATAATTCTTTTAAAAAAGAACAGACCGAATTAAGCATTAAAAACCCATAGATATGTTCAATGGTATCGCTAAGTACGGAGAACCATATTAGGAATCATTTGGGAAGTGTTCGGAATAGATTAGAAGTGACCGGAACCCAAGATAGTGGAGGAGGGATCACAATCAGCAAAACTGTCTAAATGCATGATGTTATCGATACCCTTGAAGAATGGTATCGATAACGATGGGCCGAGATCAGTTAAAACACAATGTTATCGATACCATGAAGGAAGGTATCGATAACAATGGGGTCAAAGTCATTCCAGACGCAAGGGTAGCGATAACGATCACAGAGGGCATCGATAACTAAAGGCTTTCTAGGTTTGGAACATAGTGTTATCGATAACGATGGCCTTCGAGCAGATTTTAAACAAATTCCCATGGGTTTCTCAACATCAACAACAACGACGACGCAAACAAGAGTCAAGCTACAAGGAGCAACTCACAACCACATATTGCAATTAGAACAACCGAGATTAAAACCAAGTTCTTCCAAAACCCCCAAAGGTCTCAACACACAAGGCACCACCAATTTCTTTGAGTGAATTCGCTACTCTCTCTTAGAAAAATCATAACCCTTCCATCTTAAACCCAAAAATGTTGAAACCAATGCCAAACGATGCATCACTATAAGCACTACATTCAATAAAATTTGCTGGTTCAAAAACGAGAGGAGATTAGCCCAACGAACAAAGGAAAAACAGATTCGCAACCATTTTCGCCCTAGTCGACCAACCCCGCTTTAGAAATTCACCAAAAATTGTATACTTAACCGAATCACTTGATTCCAACGCCAATCCCTTCTTAACTTAAATACGCAGCTCCTATGAAAGACCCAAAGCCACCCAAAATGTTCATCATGCCCAATAAATTAAAAGAAGACAGCCACGCACAGATTCGCGCATCCAGAAAACAGCCAGTATTCAAAAATTCATAACTAATTGTGTGATTATCGGTTTCTCATGATCTAGGTACCGAAATCTTCGTATCGAAACGTACTTCAACTGTTATGAAGACACCAAAAATTAATTCCTAACAGAAGGGCTCCCAAAAGACAGATTACCAAAACCCACGAAATTTTCAGCATACCCAAGATTTATTCAAAACTCAAAATTGGTTCTTGTACATCCAACTAACACTTAAACATGTAAAGAAGGTAGGAGATCCCTACCTCGAAGGTTAGAAGTATGCCCGAACATGGAGGAAACTCCGAAGCGCTCCGATCTTTAATTTTCTTGGATGGATAGGAAGCCCTCGTCGCGTAGAACAACTTTAATACTTGGGATTTTTGAAAGATCTCACTCGAAATAGATGAAATCGAAGAGAGAAGGTGAGAGAGGTGAGAGCCGAGAGAGAGACGCCGGAAAAGAAGAAAGAAGGGAAAAAGAAAAAAAATGATCTCCTGCTCCTGATTTTTGAGTTTTATAGGTCAAATAACACTTACACCCCTTCACTCCTTTTGCATTACGTCATCTCCCACAATTTACAAGTCATCTCGCATTGACCCAACTCACGACTACATCATTATCCATACTTTGATAATCCAAATACATATTAAACGATTAAAATTTGAGAAAATAATTGTGGGTCTCTACATGACCCTTTATGATAAATTGATAAAATGATTAGAGAAATAAAATCTTCACCAGTTCAAACATATTGAAAATTGGAGCACTTAATTTTTAAACCATCTTTTGGCAGTTTATATATTAAAAAATATGGTTGAAAAATTAGGTGCTCTAATTTTCAATCCGTTTGAATCGGTGGGAAGATCTTATTTCTATAATCATTTTTTCCTAAATGGTTATAATTAATTTTTGACTCTAGTGCTCTCATTAATTAGCCTTAAGAAAGTAATAGAATTAAATATCTCTAAGGATTAACCAACGAGAGGTCTAGAGCCAAAAATTAATTATGACCCTTTAGGATAAAATGATCAAAGAATAAGATTTTCGCACCCATTCAAACGGATTGAAAATTGGAGAACTTAATTTTTTCTCAACTTTCCACCAAAAATGTTCTTTCGGCCTCTCTTTTTTAAACCCTTTACAACCCAAACGACGTAGTTTTGAGTGACTACACCCCTGTGGTGACCCGGCCCCCCCCCCCCGATCCAACAAGGTTACAGGTGTTTTGTAAAAGAAAAAAAAAAGGCTGTAGCGGAGCAAAACCCTGGTGCTAACAACTATTTTGCGGGTTTGGGATTTTGGTAGTGTTCGGTTGTCAATTTAATTTAGCTTTAATTTTATTTTTTAATCATTATCTTATTTCTTTTTTCAACTATTATCTTATTTTTTTAATTATTACTTTATCATATCTCTCTCCAATCATTACCGTATTTTTCTCTCCACCCACTACCCAAAGTAAACTAAACTAAACTGCCAACCAAACAAAACCGATCTCGTAACTCTTTTAGGACTTGTTCGGCTTAATAAGCTATTTAGCTTCTTCTTTTTTTTTGTTCTTATTCAATCTTTTTCTGCATTTGCAGATTTTCATCAATTATTTTGAGAATTACTATTTCGTTATGACGATAGCAATCTAAAAAATAAAAAATTAGAATTGAAATCTATTTCTTTAAATAAAGATAAAAAAAATTATTAGTTTATTTTTATATTTATTTTTAAAAAATTAGATTTTGATCGTAATTTTTTTCACTTTTTAAATTTCTCTCGTAATGACGAAATAATAATTCTCAAAATATTAACAAAAAAGTAACAAATGTGAAGATAATTTGAATAAAGACAAAAAAATATATCAAATGACTTATTAAACCGAACAAGCTCTTAAGTATAATTTGATGCAGTATTTTGTTACAACAATCTCCGTTCATCTTTTTTTCAGGTTTGTCCTAGTAAACATAACATTCGTGCCCTTAAAAAACAAACATAACATTTGTGGCTTCTCTCATTTTCCTTCCACTCCTACGTATCTATATAGTACTAGTATATATTTGTCAGAATCAATAAAATTAATATCCTCAAGAGTCAAAACATAAGGTTTCTTGGAATTCGCCCTTAAATCTGTAGATTTCTTCAAAATTCCGATTGACAGAAATTCCTCGCTTGTACTACTGCGCCGGCATCATATAATCCGAAATCAAGATCCGAATAATCGAAAACCCCATCTAATGCCACAAACTCGCCCTCATTATTTCCGTCTATGTTAACGCCAAGCCCAAATTCGAACGAGTCATAACTCGGGAACTGATCGTCCAACCTCCACGACTCACTGAGTTCAACTGACGAGTTCGACTTGACTCGCTCCAACTCTGCGTGATTCTTGCTATCTTCATCCCTCGACGACGTCATATCACGCGGAGGGAGGCCGAGCTCGTCGTCGGAGGCTTCGAAAAGGAAACCGAACTCCGCCGGACACTCGCCGGAACGTGACGTCATGTCCACCGGAGGCAGCGAGATCTCTTCGTAAAAGCTTTTCATAAACGAGTCCAGGTCGGGACACGTGTCCCACAGGTCCGGGTCGTCGAGGTTACCGAGGAGATCTTCTCGTAGTCTCTTCACCTCGGGTGAGAAGAACTCGGACTCGTCCGAGTCATCTCGGACTCGCTTGTTGTTACTCAACTGGTCCATTATTAAATGCCGTAATATACCGAAAGGGCCAAGGGTAGCTTGAGAGAGAGAGAGAGGGGTGAGGTGGTGGATTTGGAGTGGGAAATGGAAGGTTTATATAGTGGTGACATATTGACAATATAGAGAGAGAGAGAGAGAGAGAATAGTTGGAGAAGTTAGAGAGAGAAGGGAACAAAGGAAAGGAGGCCGTGTGGTCTCCGTAGTCCGTTCTGTCAAACTTCTACTATTTTTTAAGTATTTATATATGCTATTTTCTTGTAATACATTATTTTTATTTAAAAATTAAGTAAAAATATATTTATTTAGTTAGTGAAACACCCTTAGACTAGAACTTAGAAGTTTGCTCATTTCAAAAGTTTTAGATTCTATTTTTCTTATCAACAATTCTTGTGGCCACTTTACCCTAAGCGTAAGTATGTGAAGCAATTGTGGAAGAGGTTGTAGACAAGGATGGAGTCAAAGGAGAACAAGTGGCGGCGGTCGTCACTGCAACAATTTAAAAAATACAATATATTATATTAAAAATCTTTGCATATTCCTAATTTATATATGCCTGCCACTACTTAGATTTTTTTCGTTCTTTGCTTGTTAGTGTGTATAGAAAGACTTTAGTACTCTATTTTTCCTTTAATAAACGGGGCTCAAATAAAATATTTCAAATCCAAATTTATTAATTGGCCAAATGAAAAGAAAGCACTGGGCAAAATTAAAGATACCTCACTTTCGTTTATAAGGTAAATTACAATGATGGGTACTTTACTTACATGTGAAAAACATCGTTTATTATATTTCTCAGTATGATTTTTTTTTTTTGAAGTTGATAAATATTCATATTTTAGGCCATTTTTCAGTTTTTTTAAGTATACATGTTCACCTTCACTATGGTAAAATTTTGATTCCATCCATAACTATGAAAATTAGTTTGAGTTATACGTAAGTTGGTTAGAAACCTTTGCATTAAAAACAAAATAGATGGGACGGATGGGAGCGAATATTTCGGCCAGCGGTGACACATAGCGACCTTTTTTGCTTTTACTACTTTCATGAACGTGTCCTCCTTTATTTTTTTTTAATTTTTTGTTTAACATTTGTTTATTGTTTTAGGAGTACAAAATAAGATTTGGGTATAAGATTTTGACTGAAGAAAGAACTTACCAGAAGATTCCGGACATGTGGAATGCTACAATTTACCCAACTGATAAAGTCATGACATCTTTTTTTAGTGCCACGACCAGGTATGTTATCTGACAAGATTACCTTTGAGCTCCACCGTTTACTCTCTCTGCTGATCGAGTCGTTTCCGTACCAAAAATAATTAATAAAACGAAACAATTACTACTACTCAAATGAATAGTGATAAGTATTCCGAGTATCGCTCCACAGGGATTAAAAGGCTGAGTTGCAGTTATTTCAATTAATTTCTATATTAATCTGAGAAAAAGATTGATTGATTATTGATTTCTTAAAACTATTGAACTGAAATTAAAAATGATAGAAAAGCAGGAAAAGAATTGATGGGAAAAAAGTTCTAGGGTTTCGAATCCACTCTTTCACCTCGTAATCTAAATATGTTTTGATTACAGGTCAACTATTCGAATCAATCCGGATACCGTAGGATTGCAAGCCCTAGCGATATCTCCTAAAAATAATTTATGAATCACCAATCGGCATGAACTATCTCCGCCTAGCACGAATCGTCTTACCAGCACGACTCGTCTTACGTAGTATAATCCATCTAACCAGTTATCACAAAACAATTAAAACTGTTGTACGAACGTGCATAAAACCTAGGATTTCATACACAAGATTTGCTGGAAAGAAGTAATATCATAAATAAATCCTTAAAACTCATACAACTATGATTCGAATAATAAAACCTAAATCAAAACATAAAAGGATTACTCAGAGTTCGAGCTTCATCTACACCCTAGAAGAGGGTTTAGCTGGCCATTGGAAAGCGAAACTGGGATGATGGTTTAATTCCCCCTTCCATTTAATGTATTTCTGCCGCTGCCGTCGTCCCTATTCTTCACGGTCGAAAACCCCAGAAGCTGACTGCCGCAGTCAGTGGGTTTTCCATTGTTTATATAGGATTTTAATGAACTAATCACATAAAGGCCCTTCAAACTTCGCGTATTAATTAGTTGATTCCCCAGCTTTGAGTAACTCCGTATTTTGACCTTGCAGTTCTTTCAAATCACGTTTTTATCCAAAATCTTGGGCAATGAGCTCGAGCAACCTATAAACAAAATAAAAGCAAAATCAATATCAATAAACAAATATAAACAACTAACAAGTGTAGTTTGAAGAGCCAAAATATCAATATTTCGGCACTTATCACGCTCCCCAACTTACACTTTGCTAGTCTCTAGCAAAGAAAAGAATAGAAAAACTAATGAAGACAAATTAAAATAGATAGTTCTTTTAAACCCCCGGGCGGCCCCGGTAGGACGAGTGAAGTCTCGTGAGGGTTTTCAGCAGTGATCACCCACAAAACACCGTGAATCCCCTTACACGGAATCCACAACCTGCAAGTAACTCATCAGTCTCTCAAGCTAAGGCACAAAGTCATTGTACAGGTATAATAGGCAACATCAGTTCAAAATGCTATGAAGACATGCATATAAACCATGGCACCTAATTTAGCGTGTGTGAACACTTGGACTTAGTCACCAATGACATGCCACTCAAAGTTCTCTCCGGACCGAGCTTCGACTTCAATTCTCACAGTGTCATACACTCACAAATAAAATCGCTCGAAACAAGATGCATTATGAACTCTCAAGTGTGCGGTTTGGAAGTTATGTAATTGAAAGCAAAACACTTCGCACACTATGACACGAAAAGAACGTTTAATATGGTGGACACATGGTCTCATGGACAGAACTCCAAGCATTGGAACTCACTCTCACATCCTTCAATCCACTTCCCATCACCCCAAGGATCAAATAGGACTTTAATTTTGGTTGTAATGTGGGGTAAGGGAAAATATTTCAAGGTTAGGGTAAAACATTACGTGTCTGAGAATAGGCAAACAATTTAGGGCTAATTTAATAATGTGTGCCCATTTTCTTCTCTCTTTTCAACTCCACCTTATCTCTCCTTTTAACCTTTCAACATTTTTCAACCATAAAGCACAATCCCTCCTTTCCAAATATATTGGTGCCCCTTTCTGCTTCTTCTTATTCTCTTTTTTTTTTTTTGTAGTATTTCATTTTTTTTTAAGGGACACCACCAATTCAGGCACAAAAATTCACAAACTACCCAAAAATTTTACCTTTACATTCTTGCCTTTCTCCAAACACAATATGGAAGGTGGACCTAACCAAGAAAAGGCTAATCGTGTAAGGCTCAAAGTGGCTCGCAAGAGGTAAATGTGAAAACAAATGAACGAACCGGCTCAAATAATAATAAAGATGGCCTATAATCCTCTCCAAGGGGTGAATCATCCATAAGTCTAACCAAACCCAAGATAGTAATAGATCAAACAAACAAGTTCCAACACTTAGCAATTAATCAAAGATAGTGAGACCATCAACAAATTGACTCTTCTCATGACAAACTAAGAGTTTACGCGACACCACTCCAACAAAAGATAAGGCTCAAAACTCACATGGGCATAGGTCTCCACTAAGCTAGCCATTGCGAACATTCAAACGACACTCACAAGCAAACTAAGTCCAAATAGATGTGAATTGCAGAGGTGCAAGTGCCATAGCTACATGCATTAACAAGATAGCATAAAGAACTCACGGTCCACAAAATACCCAAACAATGCCAACATGCCTCAATTCAAGCAACTAATAAATACCTCGCAAATTTTCAAGTCCCATGCAAGAAAGATCTGACTATATTTTTAATTTTTAATTTTTTTTAAGCCCTAACTATGCAAAAAGAACAAAGTGATCTCTCCCCCCCAACTTGAACTATTCAATGTCCGCATTGAAAGCAAGATAATGACAAGAGAGGACAAAAACAGAAAAGCGAGGAAAGATATCACCTCGAATAGAAGGAACTAAGCAGGGTAAACTATGGTGAGAGGAAAACCCCCCAACTTGAACTGAACAACCTGCAAAATGTTATCCTCCAAGAAACACACACACACACAAAAAAATACAGATAAAAAGGGAAAAGAAAAAAAAATTACTCAAAAAGAAAAACTAACAAATCTAGAAAAAGATAAACAAATAAAACTCAAAAACGACACTAAATAATGAATGACACTTGGGTTGCCTCCCAAGAAGCGCTAAATTTAATGTCTTCAGCCAGACAAAACGAGAGCCTTTAAATATCAATCACCAGAAAAAATATTACCCGGGCCCAAGCATGCATATGGTGGTGGTTTCCACTTAAGTCTCGGTGCACCCTCTATAAGAGGAGAAACAGAAGGACTAAGAACTATGGGCCAAGGCTCAATGTATAGGTCACTCCATAGAGGTTCATCTATGCGGGCCTTCGATTTCAAAGAATCATGACCCGTTTCAAGAGCACTATCTATGCCTACATGCACAAGAGGCATTTCTATGGGACCCTTAACTTGAATTTCTGGAGGCACCTTATCAACCATATAATCATTCTCACTAACTGCGAAACAGTCTTTCTCTTTACAGGGATAGAGATTGGCATCGAAAACATTCAATTGCACCCTCATATTTCCAAATGATACTTCCATCACTCCAGTTCTACAGTGAATAGATGCATTGGCTGTAGCCAAGAAAGGTCGACCAAGGATGAGAGGAATCTGTTTGTTGGGATTATGGACTGGTTCCATGTCAAGGACTATAAAATCGACAGGAAAGTAAAACTTATCTACCTTGACAAGGACATCCTCGATCACACCACGTGGCACCTTAATGGATCTGTCAGCTAATTGCAATGTAACCGACGTGGGTTTCAACTCTCCCAGCCCAAGTTGTTCATATACCGAGTATGGGAGCAAATTGACACTGGCCCCTAAATCAAGGAGTGCTCTATCAATGACATGATCACCAATAACACATGAAATAATAGGAACACCAGGATCCTTTCGCTTAATGGGTGTGTTACGTGTAAGAATAGAGCTCACCTGCTCAGTGAGATGCACCTCCTTAGGCTCATGTGTCTTAGACTTACGCTTTTGGGTACAAAGGTCTTTCAAAAATTTAGCATAAGCTGGAATTTGACTAATTGCCTCTAAGAGAGGGAGGTTGATTTTGACTTGTTTGAACACCTCCATCATGTCTTCTTGTTTTGCCCTCTTCTTGCGAAAGGGTGAAGGTGCGTTAAGGCAAGTCGGGAAAGGTGCCTTAGGAATATAAGATGGGGTCTCAGATAACCCCGGAACAAATGTGGACACTGGGTCGATCACCTTCCCCTTAGACCTCTTATCAACCTTAGACCTCTCAGCAACAGGTGGAGACACTTTCTCCTTTACTTTAACCTCCTCCGGTCGGGTCTCTACTTCTTTCCCATTTTTGAGGGTGACAACTAATTTCGCTTGTTCGTGACCTTGCGAATTGTCAATGTGGTGCATCCCTCGTGGGTTAGCCACTGGCTGACTCGGTAATCTACCCTCATCCCGACGGTTAAGAGCATTAGCTAGCTGACCCATTTGGGTTTCCATCTTAGCAATGGATTGAGAGTGGGAGTGAAGCAATTGGGAGTCAGCTTTCATTTGTTGGCAATCGGCTCTCATTTCAGCCATGGCTCTCAACATTTGCTCCTCAAAAGCTGGTGTCCTTTGGGAGGACGCAGGAGGAGCAGGTGGTGGACAATAGGCCTGTGTGTTGGAAGTATTAGGAAATGAAGGCCTCATAGGTTGGGCAAATGGTTGCCCTTGGTCTGGCTGTCGCCATCCAAAATTGGGATGCTTATTCCAGCCGGGGTTGTAAGTATGAGAATAGGGGTCATTCGCTGGCCTACCAAACCCCTGGGCCGCGTTCACGTGCTCTTGAAGAAATTCTGGAAATTGAGATGCCATGTGGCACTCATTTATTTGATGGCATGGACTTGAGCACAACTGACAGACCTCTGCAACAGCAGCAGGAGGTGAAGAATGTGAGGGACCATGACCCAAAGATAAGAGAGAGTCAATTTTGTGGGTCAATGCATCTACCTTATCGGCAAGATTGTCAGAGCGGCCCACCTCATAAAGGCCACTCTGTTTTAAAGAGGTAGAAGTTGTCCTATTGGTGCGGGATGATGAGGCTCGGTGTCGTGAATTCTCAGCTAACTGTCCAAACAAGTCCCACCCCTGATTCTCATTCTTAAGCATAAATGTGCCTCCACATGAGGCATCCACCATATATCGGTGTTGTTCACATAGTCCATCATAGAAACATTGGACTAACTGCCATTTAGGAACTTGATGGTGTGGACAACTCCTAATGATATCATTGAGTCTCTCCCATGCTTGGTGAAATTGTTCGCCTTCTTTTTGATAAAAACTAGTGAGTTCTTGGCGAATTTCTTTTGTTTTGCCTATGGAAAAGTACTTTTTCAAAAACTCATTTTTCATTTGATCCCAAGAGGTGATGCTATTCGGTGTCAAAGTATTAAGCCAGTATTTGGCTTTATCTTTAAGTGAGAACGGGAATAACTTCAACCTAAGGGCATTATCAGTGAAGTGCTGAATTTTAACAGTGGAGCAAATCTCTTCAAAGTCCCCTAAATGCCGATATGGGTCATCGTTATCAAGTCCATAGAATGATGGGAGTGTTTGTAACAAACTGGACTTGATTTCAAAGTGTGTGGAGGCAGTGGTAGGTAATGTTATGCATGATGGTGAGGTGTAGGCAGATGGGAGAAAGTACTCCCCGATCGCAGGTGGAACCTCAGCCTCTATTCTTTCAGTCATTGTAACAAGTGAAGTGGGTAAAGGCCGAGGGTTACGAGAGGCTACTCGATTAGCTCTAAAGGTCCGTTCAATCTCTGGGTCAAAATTATCAAGTAAAGGATCCAGTGATCGACGACCAAACATACAATGCAAAATGTCCCTAACTCAAATAAAAACAAAAACAAACAAACAAAACACTAAAACTCAGAAAAACAAGAAAACTCACAGCGCCAAGAAAAGCCAATTGAATTGCACTATTAAGCTGCAATGTTGCTGCTTACGTCTTGCTCCTGTGCGCTACAGTTTCTCGATTCCTGTGTCTGATACAATAAAATGCTAACAAAGAAAGAATGCAATTAAACAAATATGAGGAATAATAAAAATAAATAAATAAATAAAAAACTAAGAATACTTAAACTAGGAATTAAAATAAAAATCAACTAAAACAATGCAACGGTGCTTGTAATCCCCGGCAACGGCGCCAAAATTTGATCGGGTCGTTTCCGTACCAAAAATAATTAATAAAACGAAACAATTACTACTACTTAAATGAATAGTGATAAGTATTCCGAGTATCGCTCCACAGGGATTAAAAGGCTGAGTTGCAGTTATTTCAATTAATTTCTATATTAATCTGAGAAAAAGATTGATTGATTATTGATTTCTTAAAACTATTGAACTGAAATTAAAAATGATAGAAAAGCAGGAAAAGAATTGATGGGAAAAAAGTTCTAGGGTTTCGAATCCACTCTTTCACCTCGTAATCTAAATATGTTTTGATTACAGGTCAACTATTCGAATCAATCCGGATATCGTAGGATTGCAAGCCCTAGCGATATCTCCTAAAAATAATTTATGAATCACCAATCGGCATGAACTATCTCCGCCTAGCACGAATCGTCTTACCAGCACGACTCGTCTTACGTAGTATAATCCATCTAACCAGTTATCACAAAACAATTAAAACTGTTGTACGAACGTGCATAAAACCTAGGATTTCATACACAAGATTTGCTGGAAAGAAGTAATATCATAAATAAATCCTTAAAACTCATACAACTATGATTCGAATAATAAAACCTAAATCAAAACATAAAAGGATTACTCAGAGTTCGAGCTTCATCTACACCCTAGAAGAGGGTTTAGCTGGCCATTGGAAAGCGAAACTGGGATGATGGTTTAATTCCCCCTTCCATTTAATGTATTTCTGCCGCTGCCGTCGTCCCTATTCTTCACGGTCGAAAACCCCAGAAGCTGACTGCCGCAGTCAGTGGGTTTTCCATTGTTTATATAGGATTTTAATGAACTAATCACATAAAGGCCCTTCAAATTTCGCGTATTAATTAGTTGATTCCCCAGCTTTGAGTAACTCCGTATTTTGACCTTGCAGTTCTTTCAAATCACGTTTTTATCCAAAATCTTGGGCAATGAGCTCGAGCAACCTATAAACAAAATAAAAGCAAAATCAATATCAATAAACAAATATAAACAACTAACAAGTGTAGTTTGAAGAGCCAAAATATCAATATTTCGGCACTTATCATCTGCATAGACTGCAATGCATTCTCACTACTTTGTCTCTCTATGTTTTTCCACTCTTTTGGTCTTCTCCTCTCTCTCTCTCTCTTTCTCTCCATTGGAAAGGTAAGGATACAAGGCTTAATTTCTCTTTTATATGCGTATATGTTTAGTCGAAGATGATATCACGACCGAAGGTGACCTTCGAATCAAGAAATACTATTTCACCTTTTTCATTCCAGTTCTTTTATTTGAATCAGTATAGAACCACAAATGTGTTTGATTAGAAAAATACAATCGATTTGGTCACAAATGGGTTTTGGGTTTTTTGTTTGATTTGATATTATTTGTTTTACTCTCGACCTCTTTCTCTCGGCAATGGAAATAGGTTCGGTGAGAAAATACAAACGAAAGTATGTAATCAAAGAAATCAAGGAAAGAAAGGCTAGGAGAAGATAGGAAGGAGATGGAAGTGGGTTTTTGCCCTGTGAAGTGGCCAGCATAGAATCAGGAGAGAGAGAGAGAGAGAGAGAGAGAGAGATGGAGCACGGTAAAATTGGAACCTCGGCTGATTTTGTCGTGGCATTAAAACAACATGTCGTGGCATTGACGGCTCCCATTTACATATACTTTATTTAGTTGCGAACGGTGTGTATTTTTAAGTAAAAAGTTTCGTAATGCTTATACAAATATTTATAATATTAATTTTTTTAATTTCGATACAAAATTTTAAAATATTTGCCCATTAATTTTTTGAATTTTACAACATTTATATGTTACTTATCTGTTCGTATATGATCGTCCATCTTTCCTTTTCTTTTTTTTATTATTTTTCAACGTAAATATAAATGTTCGTTGATCCAACTTTCCATTTTGTCCTCTCTACACCGAATTTAAATAATAATTTCATTAACTCAAAATGAGAACGTAAAAAAGGCTACAATAGAGAAAGTACACATCTGGATATTTCCGAATTCGACGAATATTATTGTATGGGTTTTGTATTGCCGTTATAAGGTTGTGAGAACATATAAATATATTATGAATTATTACACAAATGTTATAAATTTAAAAAGATTGGTTTTTTAAGAAATCACAACCCATATTTTAAATCAAACGTCGAACAATACAAAAGGACCCAAAAGATCCAAACAAAAATTAGGAAAGCGAACAACAAAAACTTCAGAGTAGTTATTCGCACTTTTTTAAAAAGTCAAGTTGTTTCTCAAAAATGCTAAAGGGGCTAAAAATACTAAAAGATTTTTTTAGAAAAATGAAATGGGTAAAAGTGCTAAAAAGTCAAGTTGTTTCTCAATATTTATCTTAGGCTTTTTTAGATAAACGAATTGGCTTTTTGCCCAAAAATTGTAGATTGAGCTGCACACACAAAAAAAAAAACTGGTGGACCATAAAACCAGACTAAACCGAATCGATTTGTACCTTTTGGATTTTATCTGTGGATTAATGGTCCGGACACGGATTCAAAAATTAAAAAAACCTTGCGATACGGATTATGATTCAATTTTCATTTAAAAACCGTGGATTATCTGACCGAACCGTGAGATATTTAAATAATAAAAAATAAAAACATATAGTAAATAATATTAATTTTACACCTATGTTTATAAATGATTTATAACTATTTGACGCTGTGTGAGGGAGTGGAATTTGTAAGTAGGAATTCTCTCCTCCTGGCTTATAGATCTCTTCTAGAGGCCGGATAGTGGCTCCCCTGATGTATTGGTTTTTTCTGATAATGGAAACTCATCTAAACTTTGGCAAAATAATAATAATAATAATAATAATAATAATACAGCTAATATACTAGCATATCCGAACGTCCTCATAATATAAGACAAAAATGAAGTAGTAATTTATTTCAGCCCGGCCATGTTTGGAAATCGTATGGCCAGTATGATACGATCACGGACAAACATATTACTATAATCACTAAAGACAGTTCAGAATTTAGCTTCAGAGGAAGAGCTAATTATAGTTTTATAATAATTAACTAATTAGAGTTTAGAGTTTTATTAGTATCTTGTATGAATCATGTGCAGTACTGTACGTAATCCAATTGAAATCTCTTCAGTAAAATAGTGTCAGCATTTTTTGTCATCTTTCGACATAATTGATTAATTAATGTCATGATCAGTAGTTCAAAACAAATACGTACTATTTAAGATATACTAGTTGTATCTAATATATAGTTAAAGACAGGTCATAAATATTTAACCTCAACGAAAGAGTTACAGTAATTATCTATCCTGCTACTCATCGATCGCGCGTAAATGGTTAAAGAAGTGACCGTCTCAAAATTGGTGGGTGATAGGCCAAAGTATATCTAAATATCCTTTAATAAATGTGCTCAAATATGTAACTTTATAGTGGTATTTTTTGTGAGAAAAAAACGTTGAAATCTCACTTTCTTTTTTTTAAAATGAGTATGTTTCACCACTATATGGGCGAAAATTAACAAGGCCGAATCCAGAATAGAACTATTTAGGAGTTCTACGTCACTATTGGCAACGGAAATCCCTTATTTTAATGAGAGATGAAATCCCTTATTTTAATGAAGATCTCTCTGACTTTGAAATTTTCATTCTTCAAAATTCCGGCATGTTCTGATAAAAAAAAATTCCGGCAAGTTTACTTTCTTGAACAAGTTGTTGACTTTGGCGTTGTTCCGGCGAGCATTTCAGCCTCTCTTTTTTTAAATTTATGGGCACCGTGTCTGGCTCTCAGGCCTTCTCAAATAGTTTCTTGGTGATATTGCCACATCCCTGCATGGTGCTCTAACTCTTCAATACCCTTTAACAATATATTTTCATCGAGTTCATACATTAATTGTGTACTAATGTGTCGCACTAATGGATGTTGTGGTACCAGGTGTAACTGTAAGAGTACTCATTTGGTTCGGAAAACTAATTCTATGAGAACTCTTATATGATGATTTTCCATGTTACATCAAAAAATTTTTTTTTTGAACTAGATGTTGTACAAATATAACCCACGAGGAGCTCATTTGAAATTCAAGTCGTTTGTTTTGTGAGTCAACTTGTGATCATCATTCATGCAAAAAATTAAGTTGATTCGGCATTGGTATGCAATAGAACAACAAATATTTGTCACAATTAATAAAAATGGATGGTTGGATTAACTATTTATTTCTCTTTTTGCAAATATGATTTGACTAAGCCCTCATCAATATGCTAGCTCGTCTTCGACCAGTCTGATTGCGTACATCGATATGTACTAAACCTCGCATCGCCAGTCTGGTCTTAATCGATATTCAATCAAAAGACCACTTGGCACGTTAAATGAGAAATAAAATTTGTGCCGTCATCAACACTTCATTGGGAGAAAATGTACTATATGAAGTGAAATGGTATAAAAACAAACTATGAAAATCAATTACCGAATGCAAATTAGAAAAGTAGATTTTACGTTCCAAAAATTAAAAAAAAAAATCTTTGAATTAAAGTGCAAATGAAAAAGGAGAGGCCGGCGATGTGGAATATATCAAAACATCTAGTCCACAAAATGGACATCATATTTGGCATTATTTACTTTTCCATCGATATATATTAGTAAATTCATAACTTGCCAACGTACGTTTTCTAAGCTTGGTTTGGGTTGAGTTCAATTTGAGTACAATCTTTGAAAATTATGAGTGGTAGTCTTTTTTTGGTCATACGGTATACATTAGCAGGATTAGAGTAGTTAGTAAGTTAGCAGGTTAGTCCACAGGGAGTTCAAAAGTTGTCGATAGCCCTGAACCCCAAACGCGCCCCCGCGGGGGGCTCCAATGAATTGGAGTTTGGAAATGCAAAGAAACTCATTCAGGCATTTAAACAAACACTTAGAGTGCCATGGTTCCAAGCATTGTGTGTATCAAGGAATATTGTCTACACATAATCAAAGAAATTAACAACTCTAATTTTAGATCAAAGATTAGAGTTCTATCCACTTGCAAACCAACATTAAGGCATGAAAATGTGAGAAGCCATTAAAACATCTAAGTCATAGAGTGGAGATCACCCCATGACCAAGCCTAAGAGTCTATTCCTCCATGGAATATGAACACAACAATGGGGAATGAAAGAGAGTGCAAAACATGGAGAGATAAATGTAAATAATAGCTAGATTTATATTAAGAACAATAGTACTTACAACATTAATGACAACAATTAATACCTCAAAAACCTAGAAATCAATGCTAGCTCCAAGGAAGAGAGATTGAGAGGTAGGGTTGAGAGGGAGGTAGGGCAAGAAAGAAAAATGAAAGATAACCTACAAAATATGGGGTTTACTTCTATTTATACCAACTAAAAATGCCAATCAAAATGTCCAAAATATCCCTAATTAAGTACATGGTCGGACACAAAATAACCAGAAAATTGCCAGGAGGTTCCAGAAGCACCCTTTCATGCAGTTCCGAAAGGAGAGTCAACTGCTTAAATGGTATCGAAAGCACCTTTTCTACTGTTCTAGAACCACTGGGAAAATCTCGGCACTGTCCCTTGTCTTGTTCTCTTGACAGTCCAAAGTGCCCTTCAATGCTTCTTCCTACGACTATTTGGACTCGGCAACGGAGTGCCACATGGCCTTGGGTCCTTTGACACACTTGGAATCATCCAAAGCTTCTGAATGCACCTTATTTCCATGATTTACCTATAAGCACTAAAAACACATCTTTCGCACCATATCAATGAAATCAAACGAGTACGGACATGTAAGTGTGACAAAACGAAAGGGACAAGTCTCATTTATTTACGCTATTGTGGGCTTATCGAAAGAGTACATACCTGAAGTACAGATGGCTTTGGAACCCATCTTGAGTCCCACAATTAAAAATGATCGGAGCCATTTATTTTGTGCAAAAGATTTTGTTTAGGATTCCTAAAAAAAATCAGCTCAATGGAATATCGGTAAGGGCGTTCACAGAACATCCAATTTTGTCTCAGAATTCAACGTTTTGCATGGTAATTAAACTTGTTGAAGCTATTATTACTGAATCGATACTTTTTTTCTAACGGTATCTAACGACAAGGGGGACATTGCCACTTGACAGAAAGTGTGAGGGCTTGAAACGTACAATTCAAAGTGCTTAGGGCAAAGTGACACCCAAGGTAAAGTGTGGGGGGGGCAAAGTATAGTTTACCCATATCCAAATGGTTTCGTTTCCTGAGGCATTTTTATATAATATCTTCCATTTGTCCATTTGTCATGAAAATGGTGCAATGTTTTTTATAAAATACTTATCCTTATGTATATATGGAACCCGAGAAATAGTGAAATACTCCTCTTTGGTTGGCGGCTAAAAACTATGATCTTTTATCATTTTTTACTAGAAAAATTAATCTAGTCAACATACGTTTAAAAACTGTATCTTTTAATGTTAACTAAAATAATCAAGCCAACACGAAGATTCAAATTTTTGGAGATATATCCGTAAAATTTGGTATTCGTATTATATGTAGTAATTTTTCACTACTTCATTTATTTGAGTACTTTGAGCTAGCTCAAGATCGGCTTTGTTATATTTGTTCGACTCGAGTTTGAGCTAAGCTGAGCTTGAGCTTCCTAAACAAGAACAAGCTTATCTAATTTTGAACAAACCGAGCTGGAACACTTAAAAGCTTGCACGTGCGTATGCCCTACCCATGTATGACTGAGTTCAACAACCCTCAGTATTTTGTTTGACAAAATGGAAGAAAAATTCAGCACCAGCAATTTAGTTTCTTAATTCAACAAAAAAAAAAATCTCCAATTTTCTTTGTCTAAGATTCGGAGGGTACAATTTACTAATTTCTTCGTCTTTTCCACAAATTGACAAAACTAGTCAAAATTCTCCAGTTTCTTTGTGGGTAGTGGGTACAATTAATTAAAATTAAATACGACCTATGAATACTCATACACCCTTTTACACGTTATTCACCATCCTAAGAATTTCACGTGGATAACATTTTTCCTTAGATTTAAATGTACGACGTGGTGAAGATATGAATTTGAAACCAACCAAAATTGTAACCGATATTGTATGAAAATTACAATTGAAAATGAAGAAATAAAAAACTGTGGTTGAAAATTTCCTAAGAGTATCTCCAACATAATCTTCAAATGTCAAACTATAAGAAATTTGAAGATTTGTAAGATTTTAGGTGCTCTGTCGGACTTTCCAATTATTAAAGGACCCTTCATATTCTCTCTCTCTCTCTCTCTCTCTCTCTCTCTCTCTCTCTCTCTCTCTCTCTCTCTCTCTCTCTTCAAGTTTGACATATTTCTATGTTATCCCTATAGAAAAGTAATTCGGTGTTTGAAGAATTTTTAGTATACAATTAAGATAATAACAAAATGCAAAAAAAGTAATTCGGTGTTTGAAGAAATTTTAGTATACAATTAAGATAATAACAAAATGCAAAAAAAATGATAACATAATAAATTTTAAAGTATCCCTTGGAGTGTGCAAAATAGAATCTTATCTTTCAATATACAAAATAAAATAGGAGAATACACTTTTTTGAAACTTAGTGTTTCACTAACTAAAATAAATAGTGTGTTTCACAAACTAAAATAAGTACTTATTTTTTTGAATTAAAGATAATGTATTGTGACAGAATAACCTATCTCCTAAATCAAGAAATAAATACTTCAAAATTAAAAAAACTCATTGAAACGGGGCCTTATATTAGGGTATGTTTGGTCCAATGAAATCAATGTTGGAATGGCCAAAATTATTAGTATCACTCCAAGATTCATTATTTCCACTCCAAAAAATACTATTGTCACTCTATAAATTACTATTGTCACACCACAAATTACTATTGCTAATCCAAAAATTACTATTTCCACTCAAAAAATTACTATTGCATCATCATTCCATTGAGAATGAGAATGACTATTCCTACGCACAACCATACTTGGGAATAGAAAGAATATTCTAATCTCATTTTCTTCAATTCCATTCCATTGTCAATTACATTCCATATCAAACCAAACATTCCCTTAGAATATCCGACAGAGACTGCTGCCAAACAAGAAATCAGGGGGACCAGTGGAGCGTTCAAATGCATGTCATGGTCCACACAGATGGTCCTTAATTTCTTTTAAATTTCTTGGCCAAATGTTGGACACAAGTTGCTGCATAATTCTTCCATTATTTTTTGGGGTCCAATAATTCAAACGCCTTATTCAGCAAGCTAGAAGCCACTTTAGATCAACGGTCTCCGTTTTCTCATTCAAAGAATTTTCTTCACGCGTATGATATGATGAGTCATGACGATATATATTGACATTGACATTGACATTTCCACCAACGAACAAATTTAAACAAAGAAACAATAAACAAAGCGGCAAGATTTTTCGAAAGGTAGATATTATTCAGTTTGGCAGCATGATTCGCATGAGTTCCATGGGAAAGGGTTTTCATCTAACTTTAGGGCCTGTTCGGATGGGGTATTATGAAGGGGAATTGTGATATTCCCTTTTAGTTCGTGGGTTCAGCCTCAAATCTCATTTGGGAAGTAAAATGGAGGGAGTATTAGCTAAGCCTTGGATTATATTGTACCTCCTAATATTCTTGGAGGGGGATTATATATGGGGAGGTTCTAGGATGTTATTCAATAATACCCCGGATAATATCCCCTCGGCAAAAATACATAAACACCCCCTCAATTATCACTTTTTCTCACGAAGACCCCCTAACATTTAAAAGTGCCCATACAGACCCCCTCAACTAATCTCCGTTACCCAAGTGACACCCTTCCGTCTCTAAACCGTTTGTGATGAACCCCCTCATTCATAAATCGGACAAAAATACCGTTGCTGCATTACATATATACACCCCCTCTAACCCTTTCTTTTTTGCCTCTACAAATAGCCTCTAATCAAAATCAACAAATAGATTTGAAACTTTGGTTCATATATATATATATATATATATATATATATATATATATATATATATATATATATATATATATATATATATATATATCCGGTTCCACCCACACAATTTAAAAAAAAAAAAAAACACTTCATCTCAACCATTAAAATCAATAGTTGGATTAAAACTTAAAAGAATAGTATTCTCCTCCCCCCCTCAATCACAGGTAATCTCTTCCTCTCCATCTAAGTTATTTTCTCTCTATACCCTAACTGACTAACCACTAGTTCCGGTGACATTTTTTCCTCTCTCCTCCAATACATGCACACTCTTTCTCTAAAGAAAAGTAAAAAAAATAGAGATGGAAAAAGCAACGTAGCAACTGTCGTCGACTACCACCACCATTCTTCTCGACTTCTCTTCTCCCATGTCTCTCTCCTTTTCCTTGTCTTCTTCCCTTCTCATTTCTTATCAGCAAAAGAACCACTGCGGCACCTGCCGTCATCGAGCCACGATTTTCGTGCTATTTTTTATTGTTATATACAAAAGGTTCTCTTTAAAATGATTGATGTAAGGAAAAAAGAAATTATATAAAACGAAAAAAATGACTAGAATGACTGATAGAATGAAAGTATACTATAAATGTTAGGGGTCTCCGTGAAACAAAGTGATAGTTGAGGGGGTGTTTATGTACTTTTGCCTTATAAAAAAAGGGTATCTTAGTCATTTCCTTCATTCTGTTAACGGAGTTAGCATTTTTTCATTTTCAGTAGTTGAGGGGGTCTATATGGGCGTTTTTAAACATAAGGGGGTCTCCATGAGAAAAAGTGATAGTTGAGGAGGTGCTTGTGTACTTTTGCCTATCCCCTCTCTCTTCTATTTCAACTACAAAACAATCTAATCCCCTTATTTTATCTCTCATCCAAACCAAGTACTATTTAATCAATCCATCACATCAATGTGAGTCCATCAATTTTACATAAAACCCCATACTATTTTATCCACCCTTCATAATTAATACCCCCAATCCGTATCCCGCATCCAAATGGGCCCTTAGGCCCAAACATAGGAGTCGTTGTCCATTCTCCCTAATTTTTTAGTGTTTTTTGTTTTGGTATTTTTCTGAATTTTCTGAAATTTTTTCCGTTCACTTTATATTTTTTGAGTTTATTATCTGTCTCGATAAGAGAAGTCTACAAAGTAAAAAAATTATGACAAAAAATAAATAAAAAGTTCACTAAATACGAAAAAATACCAAACCGCTAGTAGTTTTTTTTTTTTTTTTGGTATTTTTGTCATCTTATATGAACTTTTTGAACTTCGCTCTATATTTTTATACATTTTGTATCTTCTCATTGAGGTGAATGATCAATCGCAAAAGTTACAGCTAAAAGCTAAACAAAAAATTAAAAAATGTCAAAAAAAACACCGGACAGATAATTTAGGTAGAGTACTGGGACAGTGCTCCTGTAACGCAATCACGTGATTCTCAAAACCCTAGCCTCGCCTCCAAATCTGTGGCCCATACATTTAAACGTGAGTTCATCATGAATGTGTGATAGTAGAGGACCCAACACATCACAGTGCCGTGGTTGTCAAAGCACTGACTGATTTTTCCAAACATATGCCAATTATTGCAAATGCATTTTATTGGGGGGGGGGGGGGGGGGGGGGGGGGGGGGGGGGGGGGGGGGGTCTCTGCTGCCTGGTAGGAGCAGCATGCACTACGCACACCTCAAACCTACTCTTCTTGTTTTTGTTGTATCTGTTGGGCCTCTTTTTGCTTTCCTTTGTTCACAAAAACAATTCTCATGGGCACAAAAAAAAAAAAACTGAATTGATATATGGTAGTGCGGCAAGCATAAAATGACAAAAATAAAAAATTCTCATTGGCACAAAAACTACTGGTCCTCTTCTTTATTTTATTTTTTTGGATCTGATAAGGGGCTCGTTTGGTCCGTTTTTCCCTTTTCCAAAAGGCCCAACACGTTTCCTCCTTAAGAGCATCAATATGAGGCTCATCAAAATTTGGGTTAAATTAACCTCAAAATTAAGTCGACTTTCCTATTTTAGCTACAATTTTTTTCACAAATACACACATAATCAGGCTCTTTCCTCTCATTATCTACTCAATTAAATATTCATATTTTTGCATTCCCTTCATTCATTTATCCCCTCATTTCTCTTATCCCAATTGTCAACAAAAATTAAATGCTCTAATTTTCAATTAGTTTAAACTGTTGCGAATATCTTATTTTTCAGATCATTTTATCCTAAAGGGTCATAATTAATTTTTAGCTCTCCCTAAGAGAATCATAATAGAACCAAATGAAGAGCATATATTTAATTATGAGAGCCGTAGAGACATTAATTATGACTCTTTAGGATAAATAAAATGATCAAAAAAATAAGATATTCGTACCGATACAAACGGACTAAAAATTGGAGCACTTAATTTTTTAATATATAAACCGTGTAAAAATTTGTGAAGAATTATATTTATGATTGGGAACGGTGGAGATTCAGTTTTTTTGTGCACATGAAAATTGTGTTTTGGACAAAAGAGAGCATAAAAGAGGCCCAGCAGATCCCCAAAAAAAAAAAACCAAGAAGAAGAAGAGTTTTGCCTCAAAACTACGTAGTTTTGAGGTGTGGATAGTGCCTGCTGCTCCTACCAAGCAGCAGAGCCCCCGCCTCCCATTTTATGTGGGGGGGGGGGGGGGGGGGGGGGGGGGGCGCGCAGGGGGGTGGGGTGTGAAGTGTAGGCCATCCTTAATTTGTCTCCTCGTAGCTAGCCGGGGGGTGGGGTGTGAAGTGTAGGCCATCCTTAATTTGTCTCCTCGTAGCTAGTCTCCGGTATCAAGAAAAATTGCTGGACACCGCCTCTAACTTTCTCATGCATGCACCCATCTTCCAAATTATAATGGACTAACGGCCTAAAGAAACAGGTTACATATTCAAGTTCGACTCACGTATGATAATTGGCTTGTTGCATAACAAATTAATTTCGAAGAATTTTCTTTTGATATTCAAGTTTTTAAGATCGAGAACAACCTAGCTACTCGGCGAGTATCTAATAAAATGAAGCTAGCTAAGCTCTGTTTGTGATGGACACTACTAAAGTTTTTGATTGGTAATTAACAAATACACAACTGTGTCTTCAAGAATAACTAATTTAGTTTAAACTATACACCTTTTTATTAAGGGGGCGAAGGGTTTAAACAGTCCATCTCGGCAATAGACAGCTTGGATTTTCATCCGAACAATATTGGACGGTTAAGATTTGTAGAAGCTCGGATTAAATCTAAGCCGTCCGCACCGAAATAGACGACGGCGGGTGCACTACTACCCCTCCCATTACATAAAGTATAAACTGTGACTTGTGGAATACTTTCACAACCAACAACTAGGTAGAAGAAATTGGACAGCTAACTACCCCTTAGTTTGATCAATTTCATCACTTCATCTTTATGCGTATATTTGAAACCTATAAAGTCAGATGGCCTGACCCAATCCTTCTAGAACGTAGGCTGATAGACATCATCCATTATCTTCAAAGAGATGATAATACAGTACATGATAAGTCGTCACGATGTCACATAATGTGTGTGGGTTGAGCGAAAACGGGAGCGAGAACGAGAAAATGTCTTTCAAAAATATTCAAAATTACTAAAATTCATAAGGGTGAGGATTGGAAAGTGATAGCTATATTGAGGATTGAAAGTGTAACACCTCAAAAATTCAGTTCATTAAATACAATTTTTTTGCAAATAGGCGGAATAAATTTAAACATTTTGATAAAAAAGTGAGAATTAAATATGGAGAGTGGGTTGGCAAGTGGAGTGTACAAACATTTTTATGCTAAATTTGTCCTACAATAATTGAAAACCTCTCTCAATTTACAACGGTCCCGCTTCACCCTTCTCTTTAACGTCTCCATAGCTAAGTTCCAAACAAAACCTAAGGTGTTGGGCACAACGCACCAATGAAACCACCGTTGCAAACCGATAAAGAATGACTAATCAGTCATATTTTAGATGACATACATGCATTGGAAATAAAAATATCAAGTCCATTGCACGCTTTCATGAGATCTTACTGATACACATAGTACTGTCGCCACAGAAATATGTGGTAGATATGGTATCTATCAGTCCCCCTTACCTTACCCTACCCTACCCGCAAGGGAGAACCTCACATGGAGCTGGGGGACCAGTTGGACGAGCATTGTGCTTGGTAGGTAACACTCCAATTTGTCTGTTTATGGCTATTGATAGCTAGCGCATGTAATAAATTAATCCTTTCTGGCTAATTAATCACTTTCAAATGGGGGATTACTTAATTTAAACTGCAACTTTTAAAAACAAACATCGCTCCAAATTATTCAATTAGCTTTTGGACCTTTGGATCTCAACCTTTCTTCCTTTCTTTTTCTCTCTTTTGGACGGCAAATCTCAACCTTTCTTTCTCCTGCAGCATGCGTCGACCATACGTACCAATTTGTTTTTTCTCTTTTTTCAAAGATGGAACAATGGAATCCAGCTTCTTTTTCTTTTATTTTTTTGGTTTAGTTATAGAATCCAACTTCTCTTGAGTCCATTACTCTCTCTCTCTCTCTCTCTCTCTCTCTCTCTCTCTCTCAATGGACATGAGATAAAGTACTCCATCTATCCACCAGAGAATATTACTTTCAACACCATAAAGTGCATGTAAATTTGAGGGGTAGCCTGAAGATTTTTGTCTTTCGAGTGGAAAAATGAATAGGGGGGAAGAAAAATATAAGTTGCTGACATGGAATTTTGGGTTTTTTTTTCTCAAAGAGGAAAGAGCATTATGTGACATACACGTTGACAGACGTCCTAGTTACTCTTTGCGTCCCAAATTTCTTGTCCCTTATCACCATTATGAACATCTCAAAAAATTGTTTATACCTTATTTGATACTCCCTCCGTCTCAAAAAGGATGATAATTTTTGAAAATTGTGTCATTTTTCATCGCTTATATATTTCAATCTATAATTTTTTTTATGAGTTTGAAAATTTTGTATAATAAAACTAATAAAATTAAAACTATCAAACAAGATTCATATTGAAATTTTTTTTTTTTTTTGAGATCCATGTTAAAATATATAAGGAATTAAAATTGGCACAAATATTAAAAACTGACATTCAATTTGGGACGGAGTGAATAGATCTTAATTATTTATATTAACTATATAAGTAATTTACAAATGACATGCACGCCGAAAAATGTACATGAAATTTGGGACGGAGATATAACCTATTCCAATATCTAGGCCCGAGCCCGAGCCTGGGCCGAATAACCCGAACAGACCGATATGGTGGAGAGGTCTGGCCCAGTCTTAAATTGGCCCGTAGTCAAGAGCCACAAGACACTAATAACTGGTAAACCCACGAAGAGGGAAGCCCAAGCCCAAAACAACCATTGTTTGAACAAGCCATCCCAAAGTTGTCAATAGCATGGGCAAAGGATATACTTGCAGCTTCCTTGTAGTAACTTAGTAAGCAACAGTTAGAAGCTTCATCAAGTTAAGTGACAATTTTTTTCCAGGAGTCAAAGTGGATTTGCTTGACGTTATCTTTCTTCTTTTCTCTTTTTGTTATGGCAGTAAGGGGTGGTCGTTGGACTAGCTTACGAGTCCGGTCAAAAACAGGTTATTCACATCGGACTAAGAATTCACAAGAAATTTTTTGACGTTATCTATTTATTAGCCACTGGGGTTAGCCTACAGCTCATATTTTTCCTTAATAGGAGGTCTTCGGTTCGAACCTTGTTTCATGCATTGTGCTCGAACAATTAGCTTTCTTATTCTTGATTGTGGACTCGCGCCTTGTTCGTTCAACCCGTCTTTCTAAATGGGGATGCACGGAGCTTCATTTTTTTTTTTTTTGAAACAGTAAAAATTTTATTAAAAAACTTGATAAGGGTACATCAAATAGAGGGATCCAACCAAAAGTTGGAAAAGGGCCAAGCCCAAACACCTGAGGGCAAAGCCCAAAACACAACCTATGGGCCTCACAATGCTGAGATATAAATAAAGCTCAAACATCTTAAAAGGCCTAAAATGCTGAGATATAAAAATTAAACCCGGAGCTTTTGGGGCAATTGCATTTTCTTTTCTCGTACGTCATAATGGTAGTAAAAATAGGAGTAAATTGTTATCAATCTACTCCGATATGGAAAGGAATAGTACTAATGATGTGAATAAAATTTTCAAACTGTGTCAAAAGTGATTTTCAATATTCTCCCAGTAAGAAGAATTGGTTCGGCTCAGTTTTTTTTTTTTTTTTTGACAAAAGGGAGAAGATTTTATTAATCTGAGAGACGGAAAAACGCCTAAACATCAGAAAGAGAGGAACCCCATGGGGGCAAGGTAGTTGTCCACAGACCGGACAAACTACAAGAAAGGGCTTTCTTTGCACAAGTATGTGCAGCCCTATTACAATCACGTTTGACAAAACTAAATTCACACAACTGAAACGAATCCTTCAATGATAAACAATCTTGTACCAAAACTGCGATATCCGAGGGTGGATCTTTTGACATGGAACAGTTTCGGACAATCAACTCCGCATCCGATTCAATAAGAACATGACCTACATTCAGAGCAACACCCAAATTCATACCATTTCTAATTGCCATAGCCTCCGCAAGCCGTGGAGAGGTGAGGCCTTCATATGACTTAATAAAGATTCCCAAAATGGAGCCGTTCCATCCCGAGCAATTGCCCCTGTTCCAATAGTGCTCGTTGCCTTTGATACCACTGCATCAACATTAATTTTTATCATGCCTTCATCAGGTCTCCTCCAAACCAAAGTCTCAGGATTTGAAGAAGCCACTTGAGTAAGGGAAGGCTTGACATTAGCCTCTAAAAACTCAAAAAAATCTGCTTGAGCCTTTCCATTAACTGCCTCCGCAGGCCAACTTGTACCATTAAACACCAAATCATTCCGGGATTTCTAGATCCACCAACAATACGAAAGGCCAAGACCCAATGTTGAAGAGGGAAGATGAGCTAACCGGATACGATCGCAAATACAAAACCACCAGTCAGACATATGTCTATAGTCTTCAAGATCCTCAGGTCTAAGACGAAAAGGCGAAAGAATCCACACTTTTGAAGCAAAATCACACTAGAACAACAAATGACAAATAGATTCCTCCGCATTTCCACACAATGAGCAGATTGGATCAGAACGTACCTTCTTCGCAGTTATGGCTGAGTTAGTTGCTAGAGCTTCATTGAAACACTTCCAAGCAAAAAATTTGATCTTTGGATGGATAAGCAAGCCTCATAACTTTTTCCAAATCTGTGCCATCACATTAGCAGAACTAGATTGAGCTCCGTGATTATCCAGCTCATTGATCAAGCTCTCTTTTTTCAAGCAGTATGCAGATTTTACAGTGAATACGACATTTGGGGAGTAGTGCCATACTTTACGATCCCTTCTCTTTGTGGTACTAATTGGCAAAGAAAGTATAACGGCTACCTCTTCCTCATTGAAACTTTCTTTGATCAGTTGCATCTTCCAAGTCTGTGTGGAATCGTCAATAAGATCAGAAACATAAGTTATGGTGCTACTCCTTACCGAACTCGGGCTGACCTTAAAAGCCGGTGGATTTGGCAGCCAAGGGTCCTCCCAAATTCGAATGTCTTTTCCTGAACGAATCTGCCACCTCCAACCTTTATTGAGTAACTCCCTAGCCCAACAAATGCTTTTCCAAGCCCACGATGCCTGGTTGCTCACATTTGCATTGAAGAAAGTCGTGTTGGGAAAGTATTTGCCCTTGAAAATTCTTTTAAAGAGAGATGGTCCACCAGAAATCAATTTCCACCCTTGTTTAGCTATCAAGGCCCTGTTAAAAGCTTCCAAGTCACGAAACCCCAATCCACCTTTGCCTTTGCACCGACTCAGCTTATTCCATTTTACCCAGTGAATTTTGTGTTCCCCAACTTTCGAACCCCACCAAAATTTTGCAATCTTGGCAGAGATTTGATTCATGAGCTGTTTAGGCAACCGGAAACAGGACATAGCATAACTCGGAATTGTCAAGAGGACTGATTTGATTAAGACTTCCCTGCCAAAACTATTATTGAAAAACCAAGACTTGCCGGCTAACACTCGAAAGATCTCATCTTCTTTGCCAAAAACAAACTGGAAAAGATTGTCCCCAACTTCCACAACTTTAAAACATGATGGATTGCCCCATAATGGGGCCATAGTGTTCTTCAAACCATTCAAGTTTACTGCTTTCGTAGTAACCACCTTACCAATAAGACTCAGTCGACATTCCGCCTCGCTCAATTTGATGTCCTCACCGAGGATGGTGAGTTCTTTAGATTCCTCATTTGTAAGCGAAAAAGACTTGAAATGGAGTGAGAGATCATCTACCGGATAAGCAATATCGTCTGACATGGTTAAAGAGAGAGAAAGATAGAAGAGATGGAGAGAGAGGGGGGGGGGATATAGGGTTGGTAAAGAGGGAAACATACGAGATATAGAGATAAGGGGAGGCTATGGGAGGTGATAGGGAAAAATAGAGAAAGATCTAAACAAACTCTGCCTCCATTGGAGATCAGAGACTTAAACTTGCAGAGTGTAGACACCCCAATCCGATTTCCCAATCATTTTATTTCTTTTTTTAGTTTCTTGTTCCCCCGATGATGAATCAAGTCAAAAACAGTCTTGAAAGAATGAAATGGCTTGAGCTTGGTACGTGTGGAACCCATCCTTAACCCCGAAACCCTTAATCCCCAAACCTTGACTGAAGTTTTGACCATCGCGCGGCTCACTGAGTCTCTCGCGCGATGCTCTACGTGCCAGGTGCTGGTCAAAGTCAAACTTTGACCGTTTGACCGTCGCGGGGGAGCTAGAACCCTCGCGCGATGGTCTCACTCCAACGCGCGATGGTCAACACCTGTCATATCCAATGGTTTCCAGCTGGAGTTTGTGATGATCAGGGGTCTACAAGCCTGTGCAACCCCGTTACGTCGGCTGAACAGCGTTTTGCAGGGCCACCCTTGCACCACCTCCACCCCACTCTCCCATCAAACTCCATACCCTACTTCTCTACCAAGTAAGTGCAGCCAGCATCGCTGGCTGGCTGCATTACCTTATGCTTCCACCAACAAACCCCTCCTCTTCCTATAAAAAGCCCCCATGGTCTTCATTCCCAAGGGTTACAAAAAAACTTTCCAAAAGAGAAGCAAGAACAATAAGCTTCATACTTCTCTCAACTCTAAATCACCCTCACACATCCATTTACTAAGCCACACTACCCCATTCAAGCCATATTCAAGACACTCAAGCAAAGGTATACCCTTTTTGGTTTACTGTTTTGATCCCTGAGGGGGGCTGACAGGGCCAAGGTTGGTAATCAATACCAGTCTTGGTCCTAAAGCCAGCAAATTTACAAGTTACTGCGGACAGGCAAACCCACGCGCGAGTAACCCACTCCATCGCGCGATGGTTATCCGTTTGTGTGATAAGGTTCTCGTGGGGATGGGATCCTGATCCATGTCCATTTATATGATTTTGTGCTCTTCTGTCAGAAAAATACTTAGTATGTTTCACTGATTTTGCATGATAAAACCAGTAGGTTAGTTTACTTTATGTGTTTAATTTATCAAGAATGCCCCTGGGTTGCTTCTGAATATGTCTCAGAGCTCAGGTATGCAAAGCAATTCCTGGAAGTCCAATCAAAACAATCGCGCGACGATATGACTTCCTCGCACGATGGTTCAGTCATTTCCAGTAACTGCCCTTGCATGGGCAGTTAGGCTCTTGGCATCTCTTTTGGCACCATCACTGTTTAAGGGTTATGATTTGTTCCAGTTAATTCTGATTGTAATAACGCTCTACTTTCAGTACCTATAAACTGCTTGGTTCGACCCTGGGCGTGCACTGGTCCTTCCAGAGCCCAGAAGGAGATAAAATTTAACCTGTTGGTGGGGTGTCAACACTCGCGCGATGGTTTGAGTGTGTCGCGCGATGGTATGACTTGCATGCAACGGTTCCCGCACATGCAAGTTGGCCACTGCTCGTGATAAACTCAAGCCAAGGCACTGTTTCGACACCTGGAATCAGTGTTTAAATGTTATCTCATTTATTCCTGGTCATTTTATTCATCCATGCTATCTATCACATCCTGCAAACGTGTTACAGCTTTAATCCCCATTAAACTGTTCCCCCGCCCTAATTGGCTAAAAACTGATTAATCAAACAGAATCGCAAACAAACATCTTTCGCAAATGCCTAAGTAGAGACCGATCTCCGGATTGGGCGAGAGGGGTGCCATAAAATCCTTCCCCTCTCGTAACCTGGCTCCCGAACCCAGATATGGTTATGACGGACTGGTTCCTTAACTTTTTCAAATCAAACAGCGCGGCAAGTGCTTCGAAATACGGTTCCTTGGGTGTCGGACCTTCAAACCCGAGTGGCGACTCTGTATTTTTGCGAGCGCTTGTCGTCCAGCTCAAAAAGCGCTCCCGCGAACCAGCGGCACTTTTTCTCTTCTTAAAGGAGGGGAACGGAATCCCTTCCCGGAGGAAAGAAAAATCGGACATCCGCATGCCCACACAGAGCAAGACATACCTCTCCTAGAGAGGACTTCTTTTTTATTAGCATACGTATTGTTCAAGATATAATACCTCTTCTGGTTCGGCTCAGTTGAATAAGGTTTTACTTCGACCAAAATAAAAACAAAACACATAATCGATCCAATTCTATTTGAAAATTGAAAGATTAATCGGACCAATATTCTGAAAAAGCCAAACCAAGCTAATTTTTTCGATCAGGGTTACTTTTTTTTGTTGCAACCCTAACTAATATTAAGGGTGCAAACGAGCCTAATTAAATTTACGCATGTTCAGTCGAGTTAATTATTAGAGCACGTCTTGAGCCGTCATTTTCCCTTTAGGAAGCTTGAGTTCAACTAGAGCTTAAGCCCAGTAGAAATTAGGCCCCCCAAAGATTTATTTGAAATTGTAGTGACTCATTCTGTTTTGATTTTCATTCTAAATGCCCAAAGAAAAATTGTAAATAATTAGATACATGGCACGAAGAAGAACGATAGTTTAAGTAATACTTTTGAACTCTTCCAACTAGCATTCAACCCATTCTATGTACGGACAAAACTAATCCGTTCTAGCGTTGTGCCTGTTCGATACACGGGACAATTAATAAAAGTAGATTCGAACAGGCACAATGCTAGAACGGGCTAATTTTGCCCGTGCCCATGCATAGAACTGGTTGAATGCTAGTTTAAAAGAAGAGGTAATGAGAACATTAAGCTGATTTCGTATGCTATGCTTGCTACAATCACATGGTCTTTTTTTTCAAATAATTTGTTTGGAAAGCAAGAAATAAGCTAACTTTTTAGGGGGTGGATACCAATTGGGAGGAGCTAGCTACTGCCATAAAACTAAAGTTGGATACCAATTGCAAGTCCATAATGAGCGTAGAGAAATTCACCAATAATTAAATGGCAATAAACAACAAAAATGTACAACTCAAAGAAGGTAAGCATGGTTTGAATTTTTCCTTCACCGATTAAATAACAATAAAGTCAAACTACTATCTCATGCTACACAATAGTTCTAGACATTTTTCATCCTACCCTTCAGCTCTAAGACAACCCGATTCTATTCATCGAATGGTGGTTCCTCTGGATCTTCGTCCTCCAAATCTGAAAATATGTCAATGTAAACCGGGGGTGGTGCCGATGGTCCGGAGTAATGAGATCTCACGCTCTTGGGTGAAGCTTGGCGGTAGGAAACATATGGCTGAGCCAAAACCTCTGCTCTCAATTTATTGTACTTCACATCATCCTTCAGAATCCAATATGCTTCCTGGTACTTTCGGATATGATTCTTTATGCGGTGACACACCAGTTGCTTCTGTTTCCCTTCCTCGACAACCGCGGAGTCCTCAATCACCTTCTTATGTCGTGCTTGATGATTTTTTAGCTTGCCATTTGAGTCTCCCTTGGTGTTCACGTTCATCCTAGGGTTTGATTTGACGTCCTCGCAGAGTATAACGGCCATACGTATCGAAACTCGTACCATATGATCCTAACGAAGAAGAGCTCGACATCCTACATTTTAAATTTTAATGTTTAAATGGTATAATCTTCATACTAAAAAAAACGACAATAATAATTTGGCACATGAGAGGGTTGTATATTTACAATACGATTAAATACCTATACTCTTGAAACCTAGTGCTACCCAATCTACCAAAGGCCGAGGGTTTGAACCTAAAATTCTGATACCAAGGCTCAACTAATAGGGAGTAAAATAAACACGCACAAAAATTTAGCGGCAATCAAAAAACTGCTGAGAAATTGGTGTGTTCTATGGCCAATTGTCCCCCAATACTTAATTACCAATTATCAATAGTAGAACACACCATGAACTAAAGTTTGAAACTGCTCGTTGTGTGCGATTTGGTTCTTCAAACAGGTGTCTTAGTAAAATACTCACATTTTGAAAATGCACAATGGACCATGAACACTTGATTATTCCTATTCTATATTCCTTCTTTTTAGAAAGTGTGAATAATGTAAGGAAAATACTATGAGATTGTGGGAAAAAAGCTGGCCGGATGCAAAAATAAATAAAATTGAAAGACGGGTATATAAAGCGGAGAGGAAATCATACCTAGTGGTTAGCAGAACTGAGCGGTGCGAGATCCGAATTGCTTTCAATTGTCAAAACCTTAAACCTGCCAAATGAATTCGCACATAAAAGATGAGTGAAGCATTCTGTCGAGCACAAAAAAAAAAAAAAACAGTGAAACCCCTTTGGAAATGCACACTGGATCATGGCCCCTTGATTATTCCTATTCTTATATTTCCTACAAACAAAAAATGTGAATAAGGACAATCCTATGAGAGTTTGGGATTGCCGTACTGGTGAGGTTGATAAAGGATTATCTCTCTTGTTCACAAACTGGTTTTCCTTGCAACTAATGGGCTGACATGATGCACTGAAATTTAGTGGCAATCAAAAAACTGCTAAGAAACTGGTGTGTTCTACGATCAATTGTCCCCCAATCCTTAATTACCAATAGCGTTCAACCCGTTCTATGCACGAGCAAAACTAACATGTTGAGCAAGATTAACATAAACGCAATATAAATACATGCCATAATAGGTAGCATGTGCACCCAAATCATACACACATAATATATAATATATCTAACATAACATAATGCTCTCATATCCATGAAATTTTGTTTCAAATTTTTTAAAATTATTGCTTTAGGCCATGTGGGTGGGAGGTTATTAGTTATAACCTAAACCAAAATCATAATGTGTGACAATTTATAATGTACCATGAAATTTTAGTTGAGAAGTTACCAAAATTAAATTAAGAAAATTTCCTCCTTTAATGCTTACACATCAGAATTTTGGGTGCAAAAGCGATTGAGGTGTACGCCTCTGTGCACCGACGACCATTAGATGCCTTTGAGATTCACCGCCCAAATATTCAAGTCTGAGGCGTTTTGGAATCGCCTCGCCTCACGCCCCGAGGTGTGCCCCTAGAACGCCTTTGAAAACTTTTATTTGAACTTAAAAAGTATTGATACATACAATTATTTGAACTTAAAAGTGCTGAAGAGAAACAATTTACGACCTGTGCAAGTAAGAAGACTAATTTACAATCACACTGTAGAAAGAAAAAAAAAAAGAAGCTAACAAAACAATTAAAACAATCAATATAAACTTGCATGAAATGATAAAGCTGGTAGAAATGCAACATCTAACTTTGAGAAGTGGATGAGAACTGAAATCAAACGTTTTTGAATCAAACTTCTTACTTTAATCAAAATCTAGAGGCAAAAAAGTGGGAACACCATTAGGGGAGGGCATGTGGAAATATGGGCGTGTAAACTTTCAGAGCATGTAAGAGTAGCAGTAGGGTAAGAGGCGTGTAAACTTTCAGAGCATGTAAGTGCTAGCAGCAGTAAGGTAAGAGTAGCAGTAGTACTTTCATACTTCAAAGCATGTAAACTTGCTGTTGAGAGGTAGAAAATATGAGCATGTAGGAGACTGTATGGTTTCAAATGGAAGGGTGAAACGTGAACGTGACTACGTGAGAGTGTTTTATGTGCAGTTGACGTGGGATAGTTGGTTTGGACGTGGGGTGGTTTTTTTTCTTTTTAATTTTCTTTTCGTTTGGTCTTATGGCTTAGATAGTGGTCTGGGAAGGTAGATATTGTATGGGAACGTGGGGTTTTTTAGTTTTTTAAAAGTATAAAATTCAGGAAACTAGGAATGAGGGTTTGGAGGCTTGTGGGGCTCAAACACATTTCCATAGGATATTGATAGATAGATAGATAGATATTCGGTTAAATTTTTTAGAATTTCAAGTGATGCTTTTGAAATCTTACAATTTTCGGTTATTGTTTTGACATTTTCCCTTAATGATTAATGAGTGTTTGATTCAAGGAAGATTAAGCCTAGGATTGAGTTGAGCTCGAAGTTGTTCTCCAGCCTTAACAAATCAAGAAATATCATCTCCTACCTTTTATGCTTGATGTATGGAACTAGTCCGCCAAAAAAAAAAAACATGTTATAGAGAAGAGGCTTCAAGCATGGAGAGTGGAGACAGAGAATGAGAGGAGGCTTGTCAACGGGCAATACTTTCAGTGGGACCCGGGGAGTGTGCTGCGCAGCGTGCTGCACGGCCTCCGGCGCCGCCTTGCCGGCATCGGTTCGACGATCGGAGACGTCCACTGTGTAGAGCTCGTCGAATACTACAAGTGTACCAAAAATCAACCCGATCAAGTATCGTTAAGTGTCTCATCGGAACACATATAATTCAAAAAGAATGGATTCAGTGGTTTTGATCCAGTGTTTCGTATCCATTAAGATTCATTTTTTTTTCAAGTTATATGTATTCCGATGAAGTACTTAACGTTATTTGATCAGGTTGATTTTTGGTACACTTGTAGTATTCGACGAGCTCTACGCAGTGGACGTCTCCGATCGTCGAACCGATGCCGGCAAGGCGGCGCCGGAGGCCGCGCAGCACGCTGCGCAGCACGGGGCTGCGCAGCACACTCCCTCTGTCCCTTTCAGTGAATCCTATCTCGATTGGTGTCTTCAATGCAGTATTGGGGGGAAAGTTTATAGGGTAAATTTCAGAGACATCATTTGTACTTTGCCCCTTTTTCAATTACACCCCCTGCACTTTATTTTTAAACACTCACACCCCTTTTACTTTAGACCAGTTTGGAACTGTTAGCAATTCCGTCAAAGGATTCGAAGTGAAGATCACAAGACCTGTTGGGAAATAAATGCTTATGCCAAAGGATCCAAATGCCACCATTGTAATGGTATACTCACTAAACGGCATTTGTTATCTGTTCTTATGCATGGTCATGTATTTAATTTAATTACCTTCTTATTGATGACTAATTTTTAAGTAGCAGGGTAATTTAATCGGGGAGTTTATTTGCTGGTTTATTTTTAGGAAGTGTTACAATTTGATGTTGGGTAAATTTCAGAGAAACATAACAAAAAACGTAACTCAAAACCCTAGAAGATGACTTTAGGGCTATCAACGAATGTACCTTATGAATACGACCTTTGAACCAGACGATCTGCGATCTTCCAAACCCTAGCTTTCTCTGTTTACCATTGAAGAAGAACCAGATCTTTGGAGAGAGAGAGAGAGAGAGAGAGAGAGAGAAGAAGAAGAAGAAGAAGAAGAAGAAGAAGAAGAAGAAGAACATGTGAATGAAGATGGAAGGGGAAGACAATTGGGTAAAATAGTCTTTTAGTTACATTTGACGAAATTGATAACAATTCCAAACTAGTTTGAAGTACAAGGGGTGCGAGCGTTTAAAAATGAAGTAAAGGGGATGTAGTTGAAAAAACAGGTAAAGTACAAGGGGCGTCTCTGAAATTTATCCAAAAATATATTTACGAATAACATCTTTAGGTTTAGAGCCTAATTAGCTCAGACTTGGCTCTTTGATTAAATTGCAGCTAGGCTACAAACAAGTCAAATCAAGCTAAGTTCTAGAGTGTTCAAATTTGTTTATTATGTTTTCAAGCTCTCAATAAAAACTTGACAAGTCGAGTTCAAGCCGAGCTTGTCTAAGTTTAAGTCAAAAATTGAACTTGTTTAGAAGTCTTGAGGAATTAAAAAAGAAGAAGATATTTACTCTCTTATACATGTCTAAACTGAAAAATAAATAAATTATTATTTACACTCTTATACAAGGCTAAAAGTGAATAAATAAAGAAATAAATAATATATATTGTACTTATAAAATTTATTAAAATCATATTAAAATTAAAGTTTGTAGAAAAGTATGTACATGTACAAGTTATAAAAAAAAATTACAGGTAAAAGTTTGTACATGTTAAAGGTTATATATGTGAAATTCTTATGTGATATATATATACTAGTGTTTGTCCGTGCCTACGGCACTATCCACTCCGATTGGGATTGGAATTACCTTTTGAATTTTGACAGTGGCTCAAATTGCTGAAAATTAACTTGATACAAAGAACTCCGTAATCAAAACCACATTTTTCAATTTCCATGGAGAAGACATTAACAAAATACAAAACCACCAAATACAACCAAAGAACTCATCTTCAATATTCTATATTCGTGACTCCCCTTCATACTACTATACTATTTGCTACAAAGCTAACCCGACATTAAACACAATCATACTATTTGCTCCAGCACCCTTTAAAATGACCAAAAGAAAATACTAATCTCTTGCTGAAAATAGAAAATAGAGACCAAAATAAACAACAACAAAGCAAGCCTGAGAAGAAGATCGAAATAGATACCGATAATAGCGACGCTCGACCTCTTATTTGATTGGATATTCCTCCCAGAGATAAACATGATTGGAATAGCTTGACCCATTTAGGATTTTGATTTGCACACACGAAAATAAGACCAATTCTAACATTGGGTTTCTCTAATGCTTTCTCTATTTTGCCATTTAATTGCATTTCCTGAGCTCGACCAATTTAGGATGTTGATTTCCCCATGGTCAGGTTACATCACACCTTAATCTTTAGTGGGAAAATGGTCCATAATAGAAACAGAGCGTGTATTGCTTCTACAGAAAAAATTAACAAAATTAATACAATAACCGATTGAAAATTAACAAGGTGATACCTCATTGTCATCGGTGATTATTAGGGTTTTGGAGAGAGAGAGAAGGAGGGAGACTGTGAAATCGACGGGGAGAGAGAGTGTGAATTGTGTGAGATTGACCGAGGGAGGAAGAGAACAGTGTGAGAGTTGTATTCTCGTTGGTGAATTGAATGACGGAGAAAGAGAGAGAAGCATAGAGGAGACAAAGTCGAGAAAGTAAGGAGACATGGCAATTGTGTAATTTAATTGAAAAGTATGGACATTTTAATAGAATTGGAAGAATGTCTCTCAACCTTTGGATCAAACAAATCTGAGCCGTTGCAACAACTTGTCCGTGCACCTATCTATTTTATAATAGAGATATTCCAATTTTACAAGCCTAATTGAGCTAAATATTGTTAGGTTTATGTTCAGGCTAAAGTTTGGCTCATTTATAAACGAGTCTAAAATTGAGGTTCAAGTTGGTTTGTTTAACAGACGAACCAACTTGAACGATTTTTTACCGGGTCAGGTCTTAAAAACATTTGGAAAAATGACGGTCAAGAACATGTTTTGATAATTAATACCGGTCAAGGACATTTTCAATAATAACAAATGTTTTTAATTTGTCATTAACGGATATTAATTATCAAAACTCGTCATGAACCGTCATTTTCCCAAAACATTTCACGAACAGCTCGATTAATTTGCAGCACACATTTTTTAATTTTTTTTAATCACGGACGTATTGAATTTGGTAGAGCCTTCTTGAAGTAGGAGATCGTACTTTTCGTCACTCAAAATACTTCGATGGAGGCGGTATAAATTCACATCGAAATTGACAAGTTAAAGGATTCGGTGATTCTCATTCTTTACTTGCGCCAGCGAGTTTACTCATCTCTCCGTCTCCTCTCTCTCGAGAAGTCGAGTCCTCGTCGCCGAAGTTTGAGTACAGAAACCCTACAATGAAGATCAACGTAAAAACTTTGAAGGGCACTCACTTCGAAATCGAAGTGAAACCTGAGGACACGGTTTGCCTCACTGATTCCTTCTCTCTTCCATGTCGTAATTTTGTTTACTAGGGTTTCACCTTGGTCGTTTCTTGTTGAAGAAATTAGGTTTTTGTTGGATCAGAGGTGAATGCTGTGGACTGTATGCTTCTTCTTTTTTCTTGGTTAATAGGCATTACAGTTTGCTCCTCAATCGCGTGGCACATATATGTATAAGAAATTAGGAATTACGCGTGTATGTATCTTGTTTTGATAGGATTGCACAGGCATCGTGGGTGCACCCTAAGTCAGTTAACGCGCGTGCGAGAGTGTGAGCGTGAAAGCGTCTTCCTAAAACATTCGAAGTTATTAAAATTCCGGAGAGCAAGGATTGATAGCGGGAGCATAGGGTCTTACTGGAGGATTATGTGACTTAGGGTGCACCCGTACCTAGTTATCATTTGTGCGGCTGTTTTCATGTGAGCATTTCTGTTAAGAAAGTTGGGTTTCATATGCTTTGAGTGAGTTAGAAGTTATTGTTTCGAGAGTGTGGAGCTTAAATGTGTGAGCATATGTGGTAAAGTTGAAAAAGTTAGGTTTCGTATGCTTCGAGTTAGTTAGAAGTTCGTTTGTGGGATGTCTACCAATAGATGATTACTGATATTCAATGTAGGTTTGCATTGATGTTAGGCTTGGGGTAGGAAAAAGACAATTAATGCTCAAGGAAAGATATTGTAGCCCTGTGTTTGTAACAGACTTACAGTTGTGATAGATAGAGTAGAATGGAATTCTAAGATTCATGTAGCCAAATCTAAACTGTTGGCGCAAGGCTTTGTTCGAGCATCTCCACCGCCACCGGGGATGTTAAAGTAGAACAAGAGATAAAAGTGAGACCCAATTATGTGTTAAGTGTGTGTAAGAATTTGTTAGTTTAGACAGTGAATTAGTGATCCAATCGATGTGTTAAAGCGGGTTAAAGGGTCTATGATCTATATCGAAAGTGGGATCAAAGAGTACAGAAGCCTTTCTACTGCTCTATTCGGTGGCTAAGTTAGTGACCATGTTACCTGCTGACACATGGAGCAGCTAAGGTAGCACATCAAATGGAGCTTGTTTTGGGCTCGTCTGATCTCCAAAGTTGAAGGCCGATCCTAAACCCTCCACTCAAGAGTCCCTCGGATTTTCGTTTCAAGCTTTCTATTTTCCTTGTACACCTGTTTTTATCTGTATGTTACCTGTTCATGCATCTTTGGGTAATTCTCTCTGTAGTAGAGCTGATCGCCATATTTTCCAGGTCGCTGATGTGAAGAAAACCATAGAATCTTCTCAAGGGGCAAATGTGTATCCTGCTTCGCAACTGATGCTTATTCATCAAGGGAAGGTTCTTAAAGATGACACGACATTGGACGAAAATAAGGTTGCTGAAAATAGTTTTGTTGTCATCATGTTAGCAAAGGTAAAATGTTGCAGCCTTAGAAGTGTCTAAGAACTCTTCTTTTATACCTACATAAATCTATCTTCATTCTGCAGTGAGGGACTTTTGCTGGATTGTTTTTCTATGCACTTAATCGTTGTCTTTTTCATAGAATGTCATGTTCTTCTTAATATATTTATGGTATAGACGTCCAGCTTGATAATCTGTAGATCATTATTATACTACCTCTAATGTTGTCATCATTAATGCTAAAGCGTCTTTCTCATGTGAATTGCTTACTATGTTTGTCAATTTTATTTTCTTCGTTTATTTTTTGGAAAAACATGAAGAATAAACAATTTATAAAATTTGTTTTGAAGAAAAGTGAGCGGATGTTAGGTGTGGAGCATGTGGACTGAGCAATATATTCATGTTCCTTAAACCTGGGTAGGATAGTGTTTACAAGGTGCCATAAATAGTTTCATTAAAGGTAGGAGGTTCTACATAGTTACAAGGTAAACTCGAATTGCAAAATGTGCTTGCTAGGTAGATGCCCGACCCTTAGTTGCACGAAATGGGAGCAGGTTCAGGAGAGCGAGAGTATGTATAAGAACCTAATGTTGGTTCAATAGGAGCCTGTTTAGAATTATAAATTTGAAAATAAATATAGATGCTCAACATGTTATCTTATTGTTAGTCTTATATACATGTATATTCGTTATCGGTGTCAATTGCGAATATTTTGTTGATATTCAAGTGAGTATTATGGTTATACTAAAGTACCTGATTATATTCTAGTTAATATATTTTAGCATCTCTACTTGGTAACTTTTCTTTTGTTTCTTTCGGAATTTATATGCTTGAGATTCTGATTTGGTAGCGTGGAGTGAGATTGTGAGGTGGATTCGCCACCCTATAGGCTATAGTTGGATCCTGCTACTAAGAAATAAACATGTGAGACACATACCTTGTTTGACACATGTACTTTATTTGAAGAGTCCATGTAAGTTAGACAGTTATGATGTATCATAATTGCAAATCATTTGTTGGTCAATGTTAAGTTTTGCGAATGGATGTATCCTACATTCTGAATACCGCAATCTTTAGAAGCATAGTTTTGGATATAGGAGTTGGTAGAACATTACCTGACAGTTTTTGAAACTCTTGGGGGAGAGGGAGACACCGGGGACATGATGAGAAACGAACATCCATTTGCATTTTTCTCAATACATCCACTTGTCTGTGTTTTCGTCAAAGGTAAATTGATTGCTATTCATGAATCATGATAATGACAAATATTAGAGGATTGCATGGGAGGTTTGACCTTCTCTGGCGTAGAGTGGTTTGTGTATATTTTGAGTAGACATAGATAGAAACCTACATACAGTCACTTGGCATGTCAATTTGTTGGATGTGGAAACAAAAATGTTGATTTGAAGTTTTTTTTTTTATCGGCATCGATTTGAATGTTAGGGTCTTCAATTTCAAAATTTAGGAAGGAAAATACGTACATACTGTTACCATATTGAACTTATTGCTCGCCTTTTATTTTCTTGTACTGCACTTGCAACAAAGTGACGCACATGTCCCAAGTCCTTCCGAACATCCCCAGTTGTTTCTTATGTTTTTCTATTCACTACACATTTTGTATGGGAAGACTCCACCATTGGAGGCATGTCCTTTTTCCTTGGTGGAAGCAAATTGTGGATCAAATGTATACTCTACTGAAAATGTGTTCACATTGGACTGAGTGGACTTGACCAATTTGAAATGATGACTGCAAATAGCTTTCATGATTATTTAGCTATTGACATTGGATCAGGATTCTTTGTTCTTCGGAGAGCTAAAAGCTTGTGATTATGAAAATGAGGAAATTGCAAAAAGGTAACCTACTGCATGATCCGTCAAGACCTCTTAGAACCTTGTCGATTCTGGTAAGGTTGTATGACCTGTCAAGACCCCTATTTCCTCTTGGTTTTTCAAAACCTTGATGAACTGGAACTAAATTGTAGTGGTTGAACTAATGAAGTACAATAATATTAGTTCCTTCGCTATCAGGCCATCTCTATAGGGTGCATAAATGTGGGTTTTCTCTGGAGAATAAGGAAAGTGCTCCTTGCATTTTATTTTAAAGATTAAACTACCTTTGAGTTAGATTCATGATTTGAAATCTACAGTCATGAAGAGATGGAAATCAGAAAGCTAAAAACACAACAAATCCGTAGTGCTATGTGAGGTGAAATCACTAAATCACTAGGGTCTAGGGCCAAATGACATCTGCCTTAACTTTTGCGGGCGGAATATACAATTAGCATCACCTTTTAATAGAAGTTGCCAGTGTTGGGCCATGTAAAGTGTAAGTTGTTAGTATACTCTGGGAGTCTGGTTATATTTCCTCTTAACATATGAGAAATATATGCGCCTTGTTTTTGCCACTCCTTCACATTGGCAGAGCGGCTTTGCTCAATCAATGCTATGACATTTTAGTTGAGCCTAAGAATGTGGTTTTTCCTGGTGGATTGGAGCTGCTTCGCTATGCCATGCAAGTGAAGGGCTGGTCCTGCTCTCACAAGCTTATCGACGTATCTACTGCATTGAGCAGATGATGATGTTTTATTAATATCCTGTTTGTTCTCAATATTGATTTTTGTCTACTTATTTTTTGTTAAACTCTCATTGAATATCGCTAGAATAAGAGCTCATCTGGAGAAGGTTCAACTACATCAAGTGCAACTACAACTAAGGTAATCAACACTTCTTTTTTTGGTGCGTTAGTCTCTAGTATGGCTATTTTTTGTTCAGGTCACTCCATTGTAGTATATAAGTGAAACCAGTATTGGAATTAATTTGAGGGCGTTCTTAGATTGTTGCGATGAGTCTTAGTTCCTTTTTTCTGGAACTAAATGTTTTTCTCTGCGTAGAGCTACAAACGAACAGAGCCGCACTCGAGCGGCTTGAGGCTTGGCTTGCTAGCAGCTCACTCAAACTTGCTCGGTTCGTCAAATAAACAAACGAGCTCTAGCCATCATTCTCGGCTCATTTGTAAATGAGCCAAGCTCGAGCCACTTGATGCTCGGCTTGTATGAGCTTGCGAGCCAACATATATGGCATATATATACTATATATATACATATAAATAAATATGTATATATACACACACTCCGCTTCAGGTAAGGGCGTCCGCATATATACAATCTACGGACGTCGAACGCCAGCCGTTGGATTGTATTTTCAATGGTCCAGATATGTGGACGCTTTCTTACCGGTAAGGATCCGGACCATTTAAGAAAGCGTTTGTAGATCCGGACCATTGAAAACACAATCCAACGGCTGGCCTTTGGACATCCCCACTTTTCCTAGTTAAGGACGTCCGCATGTGAAGGCTGGTGTGTGTGTGTATACATACCCATACATATTTTTGTAGATATAACTTTTGAGTTTGACTTGCCACGTGTTGGTCTTGCCCTTAGGCAGCCACATACGTAAGTAGCCCTACTGCATAGTTTTATAGCGCAGGCAGCCACACCTTGCGCATCTTTTACCAATGTGGGACAAGTCTTGAGGAAGGCTTTTATGTTGTGAGGGGAAAAAATTAGTCCCGCATCGGAAGTCATGATAACTCAGAACCATTGGTACCAGACTACCAGTAAAAACAAAGTATTCAGCTATCTTTCCTCTGCACTTGCTGCGCAAGGGCTACTCTCCAGCTTTAGCGAGCCACGTGAGCCGAGCTCGAGCTTTTAAATATTTTTGTGAGCCAAGCTCGAGCCTACTTGTCTGAGCTTGATTTGAGCTGGAGCTCGAGAATTAAGGCGAGCCGAGCTCGAATATGGTAAAGCTCGGCTCGGCTCGTTTGCAGCCCTAGCTCTGCTTATGTAGTATTGCATGTTTCGCAATGAAATTTCTGCAGAGCAGAAGTTTTTTAAGATCACCCAGTCATTGTTACTCTGTTTACTTTTCCTCAGTTCTGAAGATCAAATTAACGGTGGCCCAATTTGTGACAAGTTTATGTTAATATTGTTCTAAACGTTCTCTTATACTTGTCCATCCTACATGGTGAAGTGGTTTCAACTTGACATACTGTTCCTAGTTATAGTCGAACCCTGTCATAGTTTTCA